>WOXC01004872.1:0-20409 GCA_011680675.1 Gymnobelideus leadbeateri
TTATTTATTCCTACTTTAGTTTGTTTGTGCACCTATGGACGTAAAGCTTCTGAAGTATCAAGTTTGAGTTTCCTCTTCTAAACATTTTCTGTCATTATTTTGTAGATTTTAATCCCTCCCCATTCCCCCGCCCCCGGCCCCGTATGCTTAATTTATCATCAAATCCTGTAGGAGGTAGTGAGGATATGAACATTATTACCCCATGGTAGAAATTTCCTTAAGTCTTTTTTTTTTCTTTTTAGAAGGGGGAAGGTAGGGCAATTGGGATTAAGTGACTTGCCCAAGGTCACACAGATAGTAAATGTCTGAGGCAGAATTTGAACTCCTGACTCCAGGGTCAGTGCTCTATTCATTGTGCCACCTAGCCACCCCAAGTCTTCTCTTTCTTGTGATAATTTTCTTTCCTATTTGCCATGGAGTCTCCACTCTTGGTCCATGTCTTTTCACCTTCTAGATACCAGGTGCCCCTCGTTGTTCCAGTTCTCTTCTTTTTTTTTTTTAAACAAATGCTTTATTAACTTCTGTTTTACATCATTCATTTCTGCCAGATTTTGAGTTACAATCATTTCCCCCCCATTATTCCCCTACCCAACCTCCCAGAATAGCAGTCCCACAAGATATCGCTTCCTCCAATCTGCTCTCTCCCATACCTTCTCCCATACCCCCATCGACTTTTCTATTAGAGGAAGGTGAATCTTTGTGTCCCAATGCCTTCACATCTTATCTCCCTATTACAAGCAAAAGAGTATTAATAATAGTATTTATATATATCTGAAACATTTAATGTTAAGACATCGAATTTCAGATCCATTTCCTTCCTCCCTTGTCACCCATTCCCTCTTGGGAGATAAGTAATTCAGTATATGTTGTACATGTCTAGCTATGCAAAACATTATCATAGTAGATATATTGTACAAGGCTGCTTATAATTCCCTCCCACTCATCCCACCCCCCACCTGGTCCATTCCTTACATGATCCTGTCCCTCTTCTATAGTGGGTGCTTCCAACCTCCCCTCCCCCCAAGGATGCCCTCCCATCCATCATCCCTCCTCTCATCCCCCTTCCCCCTATCCTGCTGCAGGCTGAGATATCCCATTTAGTATGTATGTCATTTTCTCCCTGAACCAAATTCAATGTGAATGTGGTTTTGCCTTTTTAGCCTTCCTTATTCTCCCCCTCCTTTGCAACCACTTCCCCTTGCTTCTTCTACATGAGATAGTTTACCCTACCCTGTCTCTCCCCATCTCCTCTTGCCAGTTTCTTCTCTCACCTCATAATTTCATCCCTTGAGTATTCTCCCTTCCCAACAAATTCAACCTATGCCCTCTATCCATATATAACTGTAACCATATACATACACATTCACATATGCATTCATATGACCACACCCCCTTCTTCCATTATTTTCATAGTGAGAAAGATATCATCAGTCCTAGTTATTGCTTTTCCATATAGGAATGTAAATAGTTCAACTTTGATAAGTTCCTTTTGATTTCTTTTCCCTGATTACCTTCTCAGGCATTTCTTGCTTCTTGTGTCTGGATGTCAAATTTTCTATTCAATTCTGGTTTTTTCCTCAAGAATGCTTGAAAGTCCTCTATTCCACTGAATAACCATATTTTCCCCTGAAACAAAATACTCAGTTTTGCTGGGTAGGTGATCCGTGGGTTCATTCCCAGTTCTTTTGCCCTCTGGAATATCATATTCCATGCCCTTCGATCCCTCAGTGTAGAAGCTGCCAGGTCCTGGGCTATTCTGATTGTGTTTCCACAATATTGAAATTGTTTCTTCCTGGCTGCTTGGAGTATTTTCTCCTTGATCTGGGGATTCTGGAACCTGGCTATAATATTCCTGGGAGTTTTCTTTTTGGGATCTTTTTCAGGAGGTGATCTGTGGATTCTTTCAACCTCTATTTTGCCCTCTGGATCTAAAACATCAGGGCAGTTTTCCTTGAGAATTTCTTGAAGGGTGATTTCTAGGTTCTTTCTTTGATCATGGCTTTCAGGTAGTCCAATAATTTTTAAATTGTCTCTCCTGGATCTATTTTCCAGGTCAGTGGTTTCCCATGAGATATTTCACATTGCCTTCTAATCTTTCATTTGTTTGGATCTGCTTAACAGCATCTTGATTTCTCATAAAGTCATTAGCTTCCATTTGCTCCAGTCTAACTCTGAAGGAATGAATCTCCTCAGTGAACTTTTGAGATTCTTTTTCCATCTGGAAAATTAGACTTTTTAAGGCATTCTTCTCCTCATTGCCCTTTTGGGCCTCCTTTGCCATTTGAGTTAGTCTATTTTTTAAGGTGTTGTTTTCCTCAGTCAGGCTGTTGACCTCATTTCATACTTTTCCTGCATCCTTCTCATTTCTCTTTCCAATTTTTCCTCCACTTCTCTTATTTGATTTTTAAAGTCCTTCTTAAGGTCCTCTATGGCCTGCAACCCGCTCATGTTTTCCCCTGGGGCTTTTGGAGCAGGGCTTCTGACCTCACAGTCCTTTTCCTGCTCTATGCCCCCAAAATAGGAGTCTAGGGTTGCATTTTTCTGTTTCCTTTGCCTTGGCATGTTGCCACTTAATTACTTGACTTTTGGGCTTGTTGGCACACTATGACTTTAAGGCCAGCTAGAGGAATTTTCGTCCCTAACGTGTGGGGGGCAACTTCCGTTTCTGGCAAGCTGTAAACCCACCCACAACTTCCACCCTAGATCACAATCCAGATCCAGGGACGTTAAAGCAAGAGCAATTACCCCCCAATACTGATCGCTGGATCTCCTTACGATTTGGAGGCTGGGAGCTGTAGCCGCCTCTGAAAACTGCAAAATAGCATGTCTCCTCAGAGGCTTCTAGCCCCCAGGGGAGGGAGCCGACGCATTCCCTAAATACAGGTCCCAAAGTTCATAGGACACTAACCTCTTACTTTGTCCTAGGCATGTCTATGTTGATAATTCTGGAGTCGCCACAGCTCCTGGTGTTCTGGGGTTCCTCCAGCCAGCTGCTGGCCCTGCCGCCCTGGGGCTAAAACCTCGGCTCATGCGGACCTGGGCTCCGCTCAGCTCCTGTGCTCTGCGCGTTGCCAGGTCCCAGACCACTGCGCTGGTCTTTCCTGCAGGGCTGCTGGGCTGTCCTCAGCGGGAGGTTAGCTTCTCTGTGTCGTTCTGTGGGTGCTGGGGCTCCAGAAGTTGTTCAGAGTCCCCTTTTACATAGTTTGGGGGGAATCTGGGAGCAGAGTGGCTTGGAAGAGCTGTTTCTACTCCGCCATCTTGGCTCCACACCCCACCCCCCCAGTTCTCTCCTTTTGAAATAGATTTTATCCATGGAGGCATAGTATTCTTAGAGGAAGAGGGAATCCAGTGATTCTTAAATTATTGCTCCTTAACTATTTTCCAGGGAAGTTATTGTTGATATTACATCTTTTTTTTCTTCTCTTTTAAAAAATCTTTTCATTTTGTTCTAATATTTCTTGTTCTCTCTGATTTCTGTTTGGTCTTTCCTAGTTTTTAGGGAGCCTATTTCCTGGGTACAGTTTCCTGGTTTTTTTTTTCCTTCAGAGTTTTTATTTCATTTTTCATCTCTTGCTTCATTTCTTCAAAGTATTCATACAGCCCTTATAAAATCTCAGTTTTTTTTAAGTCTTTGTAGTTGTTATGGAACAGCTTTTTGGAGAAACTCTAGATTTACAACAATTTTTTGCCGCATTTGGCCTTTTATATAATTTTCTTCTCTCCAGCCAGAGTTGGGCCCTGCTTCCTGCTGTACTTTTGCTTTCTCCTTGGTCTCACTCTTAGTCTCTTGGATTCTTGCACTGACTATGTATTTTGGGATTAATAATTGATGTTCAGAGCACTGGATCTTTGGGATATTCTCTTCAGTCTTAGGAGAGTGTTAGGCACCTTACAGCCCTTGTTCTGAGTGCTGCAACACTATGAAAGTGAGCATTTTATGAATGATTGCTCCTGTTCCCTGAAGCTTCTAAGATCCCTAGATCTTAGAATTTTTTCATGGGAGCTCTTCAGATCTTCCTGACTTTGGACATAGAGCTCTGTAGGGTATATGTCCCCGTTGGCTGTTTTGTCATTAATTTTGGTGGAGAGGCTCCCATTGGATTTCTGGCTGTTTTTTTTTTTTTTATGCAATTCTGTAACAGAATAAACAACTAACTCTTATTTTCTCAAAAAAAAGTTCTGGATATCTGAATCTGCCAAACACACACACACACACAATCTCGGTAGATAGTATAAGAAGATATTTTGTGGCTTTTGAAAGTTCCATAAACAAGACCATGAGCTAAGTTTTATTTTACTCCTCAAAGATCATTTAGAGTAGCTTATGAGTTCAATAAAAAATTCATTACCTTCATTATATGTCTTTTTCTATCTCACAGTAGAGTCAGAGTAGGGGACATTAAAAAACTTAGTTCTAGAAAAGGACAGATGAGGAAATTGTAAATGAGATGAGAGGCAGAGGGACTATTAGAGGCAGTAACAATTATAACAGGTTATGAAATAGCTGAGGACCTAACTTGAAAAGATGGGACAGAAAATACTATAAAGGACACACGTAACTGTTGTACCATATAATAAGGAGATTTCATAATGAGGAACATTAGGCATCAAGAAAAAAGTTAAATTTTGTTCTATATCTATCAATGGAAAAATGAAGTAGGTAATATATTTTATAAAATATACCATAAAAGTTAAAACGAAAATAACTTCTTTGATGCAAAAGGGTAAATTGGTCATATGAAGTAGCTTATTACCAAATATGACAGATACATGAGTTGGAATTATGTAAAAGTTATTAAAATTCCATGGTTTTATCAAAAACAATTCATAGACATTTCTATTTCTAGGAAATGATGCAAATTGGGCATCAATCAAAGATGGTGTAGTCATTTGGAGTAACTATGCATATATTTCTCCAAAAAGTCAGAGCAGCAAACAATGGCTTCTTCTTTTAATCATTCTTGGGTATTGACTATAAAAGATAAATGGAAAGGAATGGAAATGAATGCAAAGTCCAGTCTTCTTCGAAAATATGGTAACACTGCTTCCAATAAATCCTTTAAATATATAGGTCAGATGAAAAACTTAGTAAGAAAGTAGATGAGTTTTAAAATGACATGCAAAAAAAGTTTTCTGAGTTTAGTTCCTCAGCAATAAAAAATGAAAACATACTTGTGATATACACATATACTTTCATGTACCCATAATATTCAGTCAGAAGCCTTTACTTTTAAAAATATGCAGCTAACTTTTAGAATAGAGAAGGAAAAACCAAATACAATCAGATGAAGAAGCATGATAAGGAAAGAGGAAATTTGGGTTTAGCTCCCAACCCTACTAATTATTAGCTATGTGAACTTGGGCAAATCCCTTAACATTTCTGAGCCTGATTACCTCAACTTATAAAATGGAATTAATAGCATTTGGAGAGATATTATAAAGCTTGAATGAAATAATGTATGCTAAACACTTTGTAGTTATACAGTACTATATACGTCTAAGTTTATAATTATCTTTTCTAGACAGAATTAAATATGGCTTCCAAATTAAAGAGAAAATAGCTTACAAAGCAACAAATATACATGGAAGGTAATAAGCTACATGGTTTCACTGAAAAAAAAAACACATCAAACACATAAATAGCTTCTTTAATAATTATTTTGGGATTTGGGAGGGTGGGGACCAGGTTACTTTGGAAGGGCTGTGTGAATTGAGATTGGGAGGGTGTGGGGAGGGGATGGGGGAGACTTAGAGGGGTGGGTGAAGTGAGGGGTGGGAGAGAAGGGGAAGAAGATGCGGTAACAGGGATAGGGAAAAAGAGAGGCTAAGAAAATAAATAGCGAGTAAGACTAAGATAGAGGTAAATTCACAAACAGCAATTATAACTTTAAATGTGAATGGGGTGTTTATAGCAGCTCTCTTTGTGGTGGCTGACTGGAGGGATAGCCATCATCAGGGAATAGCTGGACAAGTTATGGTTTGTGGTGGTGATGGAATGCAACTGTGCTAAAAGAAATGGTGAACTCATTGATTTTAAAAAAGTATGGAAAGACTTGCATGAAACTATGAAGAGCTGAAATGAGAAGAATTAAGAGAACATTATATAGTGACAGCAATATAGTTTTAAGAATTACTTTAAGTAACTATGTCATTTTGACTATTGTAAATATATAAATGAAAAATTAAGAACATATGAAGAGAAATGCTATCTGTATCCAGAGGAAGGAATGAAAAATAGAAATATATATAGAAAGAATAAATTTATGTGTGTATATACATACATATATGTATGTATATAAACATATATGGCTATTTGTCTCTAATGATAGCTATCTTGGGGGAGAAAAAAGGGAAAAATGTAATAATTTTGTTGTATATTTGGAGGGAGTATCAAGTAGTACATGGTAGATTTGCAATTTCTTTTTTTTGTCTTTATTAATTTGTTTGTTTACTTTTAGTTTACAAGATTCAGTTCCACAATCCCCTGAGTTTCAAATTTTCTCCCCCTCCCTCTCCTACTCCCCTTCCATGGCAGCATGCTATCAAGTATAGGATATGCAAATACTTTCACATTAGACATTAGTCAGGTTATAAAGAAAGATTGTATCAGATGGAATGAACAATAGTAAAGAGGAAAGAAAACCAAACAAGAAAGAGAGCAGGTAATTTGCTTCAATCTGCATTCAAACTCTGTTCTTTCTCTTCATGTAGACATCTCTCACCATCATGAATCTTTTGGAGTTGTCTTACAACCCTGCATTGGTGAAAAGAATCCTGTCTATCAAAGTTGGTCATCACACATACTTGTGTCTGTAATCATGTACAAATTTCTCCTGGTTCTGCTCTTCTCACAAAACATCAGTTGGCATAAGCCTCTCCAGGTAAATATGAAGTCTACCTGCTCCTTTTTTCTTATAGCACAATAGTATTCCATTACACTCATATACCACAACTTGTTCAGCCATTTCCCAATTGATGGGCATCCCTTTAATTTCCAGTTTTTTGCTACCACAAAAAGAGCTGTTATAAATATTTTTGTACATATGGATCTGCCTCCCACTTCTATGATCTCTTTGGGATACAACCCTAGAAGTGGTATTGCTGGATCAAAGGGTATGAAATTATTTATAGCCCTTTGGGCATAGTTCCACATTGCTCTCCAGAATGGTAGAAAAAGTTCACAACTCCACCAGCAATGCATTAGTGTTCCAATTTGTCCACATCCTCTCCAGCATTTGTCATTTTCCCGTTTTGTCATCTTAGCCAATTTGACTTATGAGGTGTGGTACCTCAGAGTTGTTTTGATTTGCATTTCTCTAATCAATAGTGATTTAGAGCATTTTTTCATATGCTTTTTTTTTTTTTTTTTTTGCTTTCTGGAGGGCAATTGGGGTTAAGTAACTTGCCCAAGGTCACACGGCTAGGTTTTTTTGTTTGTTTGTGTTAAGTGTCTGAGGCCGGATCTGAACTCAGGTCCTTCTGACTCCAGGGCTGGCGCTCTACTCACTGCACCACCTACGTGCCCCCTTTTCATATGCTTACAGATATCTTTAATTTCTTCCTATGAGAACTGCCTGTTCATATCCTTTGACCACTTATCATTTGGGGAATGACTTTTATTCTTATAGATCTGACACAATTCTCTGTATATTTTAGAAATGAGGCCTTTATCAGAGACATTGGTTGTAAAAATTCTTTCCCAATTCTCTCTTAATTTTGGTTACATTGGCTTTATTTATATAGAAGCTTTTCAATTTAATGTAATCAAAATGATCCATTTTGCATTTTATAATGCTCTCTAATTCGTGCTTGGTCATAAAGTCTTCCCCTCTCCATAAATCTGACAAGTAAACTATTTCTTGCCTTCCCAAATTGCTTACAGTATCAGCCTTTATACCTAGATCATGCACCCATTTAGACTTGATTTTGGTATATGGTGTTAGATAACGGTCTACGCCCAGTTTCTGCCATACTATATTCCAGTTTTCCCAGTTTTTGTGAAATAATGAGTTTTTATCCCAAAAACTGGGGTCTTTGGGTTTATCAAGCAGTATATTACTATAGTCATTGGGTGCTGAGTCTCATGTACCCAGTCTATTCCATTGATCCACTACTCTATTCCTCAGCCAGTACCCAAGTAGTTTTGAGAACTGCTGCTTTATAATACAGATTAAAATCTGATATAGCTAGTTCTCCTTCCCTACCATTTCTTTTCATTAATTCCTTTGATATTCTGGACCTTTTGTTCTTCCAAATGAATTTTGTTACTATTTTTTCCTAGCTCTATAAAGTAATTGTTTGGTAGATTGGTTGGTATGGCACTAAATACGTAATTTAATTTAGGCAAAATTGTCATTTTTATTATATTAGCTCAATCCAGCCATGAGCCATTGATGTCTTTTCAATTACTTAGATCTGACTTTGTGTGAAAAGTGTTTTGCAGTTGTGATCATATAGATCCTGGGTTTGTTTTGGCAGGTAGATTCACAAATATTTTATAATGTCTACAGTAACTTTAAATGGGATTTCTCTTCCTATTTCTTGCTGTTGAATTTAATTAGAAATATACAGGAATGTCAAGGATGTATGTGCGTCTATTTTACATCCTGCAACTTTGCCAAATTTGTTTATTGTCTCAAGTAGTTTTTTACTTGATTCTCTAGGATTCTCTAAGTATATCATCATATCATCTGCAATGAGTGATAGCTTGGTCTCTTTGCCTAATTTGATTCCTTTGATTTCTTTTTCTTCTCTAATTGCTACTGCTAACATTTCTAGTACCAGACTGAATAAGACGGGTGATAGTGGACACCCTTGTTTCACCCCTGATCTTACTGGAAATGCTTCTAACTTATCCCCATTACACATCTAACTAACACATCTAACTTATCCCCATTACTTGCTGATGGCTTTAAATAGATGCCACCTATTATTTGAAGGAAGACTCCATTTTTTCCTATACTTTCTAGTGTTTTTAACAGGAATGAATATTGTATTTTGTCGAAAACCTTTTCTGCATCTATTGAGATAATCATATGATTTCTGCTAGTTTTATTGTTGATATGATCAATTATACTGGTTGTTTTCCTAATATTAATCCATCCTTGAATTCCTGGAATAAATCCTACCTGATCAAAGTATATTGTTCTTGTGATAAGTTGCTGTAGTCTTTTTGCTAATATTTTATTTAAAATTTTTGCGTCTGTATTCATGAGGGAAATTGGTCTATAGTTTTATTTCTCTTTTATCTCTTCCTAATTTAGGTATCAGTACCATATTTGTGTCATGAAAAGAATTTGGTATGACTCCTTCTTCACTAAGTTTTCCATATACTTTGTAGAGTATTGGAATCAATTTTTTTTAAATGTTTGATAGAATTCACTAGTAAATCCATCTAGCCCTGGAGATTTTTTCCTAGAGAGTTCACTGACAGCTTGTTTGATTTCTTTTTCTGAGATAGGGTTATTTAAGTAATTTACTTCCTCTTCAGTTAACCTGGGCAACTTATATTTTTGTAAATATTCATCGATTTCACTAAGATTGGCAAATTTATGTGCATACAATTGGGCAAAATAATTACTAATTATTATTTTAATTTCCTCATTATTGGAGGTAGATTCTCCCTTTTCATTTTTTATATATATTTGAAACATTTAATTTTAAGACCTCGAATTTCAGAACCATTCCCTTCCTCCCTTGTCACCCATTCCCTCTGGGAAAATAAGTAATTCAGTATATCTTCTACATGTCTAGCTATGCAAAACTTTACCATAGTGGATATATTGTACCAGACTGCTTATAATTCCCTCCCACCCATCCCACCCCCCATCTGGTCCATTCCCTACTTGACCCTGTCCCTATTCTATAGTGGGTACTTCCAACCTCCCCTCCCCCCAAGAATGCCCTCACATCCATCATCCCCCCTCTCATCCCCCTCCCCCCTATTCTGCTGCAAGTTGAGATATCCCATTTAGTATGTATGTCATTCTGTCCCTGAACCAAATTTAATGAGAATGTGGTTTGCCTTTTTGTCTTCCTATTCTTGCCCTCTAATGCAGCCACTTGCCCTTGCTTCTTCCACATGAGATAATTTATCCAACCTTGTCTCTCCCCATCTCCTCTTGCCACTTTCCTCTCTAACTTCATAATTTCACCCCTTGAGTATCCTCCCATCCCAACAAATTCAACCTATGCCCCCTATCCATGTATAACTGTAAACATAGGTACACACATTCACATATGTACTCATATGGCCATACACCCTTCTTCCATTATTTTCATACTGAAAAAGGTTTCATCAGTCACATTTATTGTTTTTCCATATAAGAATGTAAAGAGCTCAACTTTGATAAGTTCCTTTTGAATTCTTTTCCCTGATTACCTTCTCAGGCATCTCTTGCTTCTTGTGTCTGGATGTCAAATTTTCTGTTCAACTCTGGTGTTTTCCTCTAGAATGCCTGAAAGTCCTCTATTCCACTGAATGACCATATTTTCCCCTGAAACAAAATACTCAGTTTTGCTGGGTAGGTGACCCTTGGGTTCATTCTCAACTCTTTTGCCCTCTGGAATATCATATTCCATGCCCTTCAATCCCTCAGTGTAGAAGCTGCCAGGTCCTGTGCTATTCTGATTGTGTTTCCATAATATTGAAATTGTTTCTTCCTGGATGCTTGTAGTATTTTCTCCTTGATCTGGGAATTCTGGAACCTGGCTATAATATTCCTAGGAGTTTTCTTTTGGGTTTTTTTTTTCAGGAAGTGATCAGTGGATTCTTTCAACCTCTATTTCCCCCTGTGGGTCTAAAACATCAGGGAAATTTTCCTTGAGAATTTCTTGAAGGATGATTTGTAGGTTCTTTCTTTGATCATGGCTTTCAGGTAGTCCAATAATTTTTAAATTATCTCTCCTGGATCTATTTTCCAGTTCAGTGGTTTTTCCCATGAGATATTTCACATTGCCTTCTATTCTTTCATTTGTTTGGATCTGTTTAACAGCATCTTGATTTTTCATAATGTTCCATGCTTTGATCCTCTTTACCCCCAAAATATGAGTCTAACGTTGCCTTTTTCTGTTTATTTTGTTTCCTTTGCCTAGGCATGTTGCCACTTAGTTACTTGACTTTTGGACTTGTTGCCATGGTAGGACTCTGCCATCAGACAAGGGAGCTTCCATCCCAAATGTTGGGGTCTTCACAGCTTCCGGAAGTATTAGTTGGGTGGCCTCAGTGAAGCCTCCACAAGCTCTGGCAAGCTGGATACCCACCCCAGACCTCCCCCCAAGACCACAACCCAGATCCAGGGAGGTTAAAGCAAGGGCGATTAACCCCTAGACTGATTGCTGGATCTCCCTATGGTTCACCAGCCAGGAGCTGAAGCTGCAAAATGGCATTTGTGCCACTGGCAGATGCATTCCCCAAATACTGGTCCCAAAGTCCATAGGGCACTAACCTCTCACTTTCTCCTAGGCATATCTGTGTTGTTAATTCTGGAATTGCCACAGCTTCGGGTGTTCTGGGGTCCCTCCAGCAGCTGCTGGCCCGGCTGCCCTGGGGCTAAAACCTCAGCTCACAGGGGCCTGGGCTGGATTCCCAGAGCACTGCACTGCCTGCTTGCACTGAGTTTCTGCTCCCAGAGCCCTGCACTAGCCACTCCCTGCAGGGCTGCTGGGATGTCCTCAGCAGGAAGTTAGCTTCTCTGTATTGTTCTGTGGGTGCTGGAGCTCCAAAAGTTGTTCAGAGTGCACCTTTTACATGGTTTGGAAGTGGTGTGGGGGAGAACACTTTGGAAGTGCTGTTTCTACTCTGCCATCTTGGCTCCACCTCCCCAATTCTTAATGTATCCACCAAATAAGAAGTATAATACAGAAAGGAAAAATAAGAGAACTGGGCTCTAGTCTTAACCATTTTATTAACTATATGAGTGATCTTGAAGTAGTTTCTTCATCTCTAAAATGAGGGAGATTATCTCAAAGGTCCCTTCCAGATATTGTATTTTATTTTATTTTTTTTATTAAACAAATGCTTTATTAACTTCTGTTTTACATCATTCATTTCTGCCAGATTTTGAGTTACAATTATTTTTCCCCGTTTTTCCCCTAACCACCCTCCCAGAATAGCAGTCCCTCAAGATATAGCTCCCTCCAATCTGCTCTCTCCCATATCTTCTCCCATACCCCCTTTTTCTTTTCCATTAGAGGAAGGTGAATTTCTGTGTCCCAATGCCTGCACATCTTATCTCCCAATTACAAGCAGAAGAGTATTAATAACAGTATTAATATATCTATATCTATATATATATCTGAAACATTAAATTTTAAGACCTCGAATTTCAGATCCATATCCTTCCTCCCTTGTCACCCATTCCCTCTGGGAAGATAAGTAATTCAGTATATGTTGTACATGTCTAGCTATACAAAACATTACCATAGTAGATATACTGTACAAGGCTGCTTATAATTCCCTCCCACCCATCCCATACAAAACATTACCATAGTAGATATACTGTACAAGGCTGCTTATAATTCCCTCCCACCCATCCCACCCCCCACCTGGTCCATTCCCTACTTGATCCTGTCCCTCTTCTATAGTGGGTACTTCCAAAATCCCCTCCCCCCAAGAATGCCCTCATATCCATCATCCCTCCTCTCATCCCCCTTCCCCCTATTCTGCTGCAGGTTGAGATATCCCATTTAGTATGCATGTCATTCTGTCCCTGAACCAAATTTAATGAGAATGTGGTTTGCCTTTTTGTCTTCCTATTCTTGCCCTCTAATGCAGCCACTTGCCCTTGCTTCTTCCACATGAGATAATTTATCCAACCTTGTCTCTCCCCATCTCCTCTTGCCACTTTCCTCTCTAACTTCATAATTTCACCCCTTAAGTATCCTCCCTTCCCAACAAATTCAACCTATGCCCTCTACCCATATATAACTGTAAACATATATACACACATTCACATATGTATTCATATGACCCTACACCCTTCTTCCATTATTTTCATACTGAGAGAAGTTTCATCAGTCACACTTATTGTTTTTCCATATAGGAATGTAAATAGTTCAACTTTGATAAGTTCCTTTTGATTTCTTTTCCCTGATTAACTTCTCAGGCATCTCTTGCTTGCTTCTTGTGTCTGGATGTCAAGTTTTCTATTCAACTCTGGTGTTTTCCTCAAGAATGCTTGAAAGTCCTCTATTCCACTGAATGACCATATTTTCCCCTGAAACAATATACTCAGTTTTGCTGGGTAGGTGACCCTTGGGTTCAGTCCCAGCTCTTTTGCTCTCTGGAATATCATATTCCATACCCTTCTATCCCTCAGTGTAGAAGCTGCCAGGTCCTGTGCTATTCTGATTGTGTTTCCACAATATTGAAATTGTTTCTTCCTGGCTGCTTGGAGTATTTTCTCCTTGATCTGGGGATTCTGGAACCTGGCTATAATATTCCCGGGAGTTTTCTTTTTGGGATCTTTTTCAGTTGGTGATTGGTGGATTCTTTCAACCTCTGTTTTGCCCTCTGTATCTAAAACATCAGGGCAATTTTCCTTGAGAATTTCTTGAAGGGTGATTTCTAGGTTCTTTCTTTGATCATGGCTTTCAGGTAGCCCAATAATTTTTAAATTGTCTCTCCTGGATCTATTTTCCAGGTCAGTGGTTTTTCCCATGAGATATTTCACATTGCCTTCTATTCTTCATTTGTTTGGATCTGCTTAACAGCATCTTGATTTCTCATAAAGTCATTAGCTTCCATTTGCTCCAGTCTAACTCTGAAGGAATGAATCTCCTCAGTGAGCTTTTGAGATTCTTTTTCCATCTGGCAAATTCGGCTTTTTAAGGCATTCTTCTCCTCATTGCCCTTTTGGGCCTCCTTTGCCATTTGAGTTAGTCTATTTTTTAAGGTGTTGTTTTCCTCAGTCAGGCTGTTGACCCTCATGTCATACTTTTCCTGCATCCTTATCATTTCTCTTCCCAATTTTTCCTCCACTTCTTTTATTTGATTTTTAAAGTCCTTCCTAAGGTCCTCTATGGCCTGTGACCTGCTCATGTTTTCCCCTGGGGCTTTTGGAGCAGGATTTCTGACCTCACAGTCCTCTGACTATTCCATGCTTCGATCCTCTTTGCCCCCAAATAGGAGTCTAATGTTTCATTTTTATGTTTATTTTGTTTCCTTTGCCTTGGCATGTTACCACTTAATTACTTGACTTTTGGGCTTGTTGCCACAGTAGGCCTCTGCCACCACACAGGGGAGCTTTTGTCCCAAACATTGTGGTCTTCACAGCTTTCTGGCAAATTGATTGCCCACCCCATACCTCCCCCCCAGATCACAATCTAGATCCAGAAGTTAAAGCAAGAGTGATCACCCCCCAAGACTGATTGCTGGATCTCCCTACAGTTTGCAGGCCAGGAGCTGGAGCTGCCTCTGAAAACTACAAAATGATGAGTCTCCTCAGTGGCTTCTAGCCCCCAGGGGAGGAAGCCAAAGCATTCCCCAAATACTGGTCGTAAAGTCCATAGGGCACTAGCCTCTCACTTTGTCCTAGGCATATCTGTGTTGATAATTCTGGAATCACCACAGCAGCTAGTGATCTGGGGTTCCTCCAGCTGGCTGCTGTCCTGCCGCTCTGGGGCTAAAACCGCCCCTCACTGGGACCTGGGCTTGGCTCTCTGTGCTGCTCTGCCAGCTCTCAGAGTGCTGCGCTGGTCCTTCCTGCAGGGTTGCTGGGCTGTCCTCAGTGGGAGGTTAGCTTCTCTGTGTTGTTCTGTGGGTTCTGGGGCTCCAGAAGTTGTTCAGAGTCCCCTTTTACATAGTTTGGAGGTGATCTCTATTATATTTCATAATAGTCTGCCATAGTAATATGCACATTGTAGGAAGTAATCAAGTCTTTGTTTAAGCTGAATGTCTATCTTTTGTTCTTACTTGATTAAATCAGTAAGGTACCATTTTGTCTTAGAACTCCAAGTCCATTGTAACTCAGTAGATTCTCCCCCTCCACTCCCCATAATTCCTACTAGCACACTGTAGGATTTGACTCACTAATGAAACCTGCCACTTTCTGATAGTACCCTTTTCCTTCTCTAAACCTGCGTTACCTACTAAACCAACTGTGTTTATGGGAGAAGATGAAGGCCTGGCCTCACTCTGCTCCTCACCTTTGTTTATACTCACCTGATTTATTCACTGAAAATACCTTATAAACTCTTTTGTCTTCTTAAAAGTAGTTTTAGTATTAAGCTTTGTAAGGAACTATATAAAAAAATAAAAATGCCTGGGTCTCCCTGCTGATTGGTTAGGCAGAAGGGAATTCATTAGTTTCTTGTAATGGCTGGTCCCAAATTTTTTTTGTACAATAAAATTGACTTCTCTATTATATTAAATGAATACCTAGGATCTCTATTCCATTGAATCCATATGACCTTAGGACCATGCAGTCCAGTAGGCCATAATGACAACTCATAGTTCAGGTCTACAGATTGCAGTTTTAGTAGTACCTAAACTATAATATGCCATGATCCTCTTCTCTAAATCTGAAATTTCCATGCTAATCCCAACATGTAATCCCATCCACAACTTGGCTTCTCTTTCCATACAAACCACCACGTTCAGTAACTTTTTCACTCAATTCTTGTTTCTGAGAATCCTTGGCTCCCACATCATTGGTATGATAGAAATAACAGATGTTCTCTGGGACAAAAAACATTGTTTCACGGTCTTTATTTTTTTCCATCTATCTCCTGGTATTCTAGTTGTTGAATGCTTAATGCCTTCCTCTTCCAGTGGTAAAATTTCAAAATCCGGATAAACAGTGGGGGGGGGGGGGTGTATGTGGAATGATGCAGAGAATAAATACTTGCAAAAATTACCCAATAAGAATAGGGAATGATAACAATCTTTCCCTTCAGATTTGACAGAGCACTCTTTTGCAATACTTTGCCCATCATTTAATATTGTATATTAAAGCTATCTCTGGGTGGCCATGGCCAAAGAATTCATCACTAAATGATGATGGCCAGATGATAAACCTCTCTATACTTAGCTAATAGCCTGGCCCTTAGAAAATAGATATAATATGTTATCTAGAAAATAGATATAATCTGTTATCTGGACCCTACTTGAAGTCTTTTTAGTGTGATAGAACCTGGAAGAGTTTGGACTCCCCTATTATGGCTTTCAAAAACCTAGAGTGATCTCCATGACATGACTTTTTGAAGAGGTACATGGAATAGGGTATGATTAGCTCCAACAGGCTGGTACACATGACATAAATATATATATGACATATATAAAAGGGAGGTGGTATGAAGCATATCATTAGAAAAAATATAACTGACTCGAGTGAAAATATATTTTATATGACGTTACATGTACAATCAATAAAAAACTATTTGCATTTTCAAAGAAGGAGGATGGATGGAGAGAATTTGGAACTCAACTTATAAAAAAACTGTTAAATTTTTTTTACATTTAATCGGGAAATATTTAACAACATAAATACGAATAATTTTTTAAAAAGAAAAGGAAAACTATAAGCAGGGGAAAAAAGGTGGGTCTGTCATATGACAAAAGGAAAGGACAGCTAATCTATGTTGAGACTCAGACTATGTCAAAGTATCTAGATAGAGATTCCTACCAGACTGGATAGTTTCTGTTATGGTAGATGGGAGAACGTGGCATACAGGATATGTGAGAACATGAATAAGAGTCATATAAGACTGGCCATTGTGGATGGGCTACAATCTTCATGGGTGGAAGGACTACTCATATCAATGGCATCATTGATATGTTGAAATATCAAGGCAACATTCAATGCACTGACATCTTTGTTGGGATCTTATTCTCCTAGAAGACAGTAAGCACCATGAAGGCAGGAGTTGTCTCATCTAAATTTCCTCAGAAATTAGCACTCATACTCTGAATACAATTGGAGCTAAAGAAATGTTTGTTTGTACTTTGTCAGTACTAAGAACTCTCATTTTAAATCCAGAACTGAGTCATGCATTACCTCAGGAGCCTGGCTAGGGATTTGATTCTGAATGACTAGGAAGAATAGACATTCTGAGCAGAACAACAAGTAGCAGAAAGGGCTCTTTTGAGAAAGACAAACATCTATTTGATGCTGTGGCATTTGTAGGGTGCCAGGGGGTTGGTAAACAACTGGATTCTGGACACCTTCAAGAACACTGTTTGATTTACAACCCGGGCTTCTCAAATTAAGAGAAGCAGCAAGGAAAAGGAAACCAGAGCAGAAAATGCAACAAAACACTATGTAATCATTATCTATCTGTCTATCTATCCATCTATCTATCTCTCGATCTCTCTATCCATACATCCATTCATCTATCATATATATAAAATATGAATATTTGGTGGGTATACTTTGTCACTCTCTTAGCCACACTTCCTTTGATTTCTCCCACTCAGTTTGCAAAAGGAAAAAGTAAAAATGCAATCATTCCTATTTAGCTTTAGAGTCCATATTGTCACAGCTCTCAACATATTTCCTTTTCTAATTATGCAGTATAGGTAGTCATGGATGGAGAACTGGCCTTGGAGTCAGAAGGACCTGGATTCAAGTCCTGCCATGGTTCTGCAAACCTAGGCAAGTGCCTTAATCTTTCAGTGTTCCAGGTAAATTTCTAAGTTATACAGAAAATACCAACATTCACTGATAGGCATCCCTTTGCTAGGAGCTCCATCCATCAGTGACATATTCACAGTCCCCATCCCAAATTACATAGCATTTATACAGACAAATATTTAATTTGTTCATTCCATGAACCCATATTAGCTAGAAGGCAGAAGGAGCTAGAAATGTGCTAAATAATGTGAAAAACTAACACAGGGATAAAGTTTCTTTCATCATGGATAACCTATAAAGAGAGCTAAAGTGGCATAGACAATAGACTGCTGGGCTTAGAATTGGGAAGGGTGCCGTGAACAGAACACCAGTCATTGAGTCAAGAGGACCTGAGTTCAAATCCAGCCTCAAACACTTAATAGCTATGTGACTTTGGGTAAGTCACTTAATCCTGTTTGCCTCAGTTTCCTCAACTGTAAAATGAGCTGGAGAAGGAAATGGCAAACTCCTCTAGTATCTCTGCCACGAACACACCAAATGGGGTCGCAAAGAGTTGGACACAACTGAAATAACTGAACAACAGTAATAGATTGAATACTCTCTCTCCTTGTTGTTAGCTTTGTAACCAATAAGTAAGTTATAGCTTCTCTGATCTTTCAGATAAAGCTTTTCAGCTTTTAAAAGCTCTCAGATAATGTTATTAATAAAATAGATAGTATTCATACAAGTTTTATAACTTTAGTACTTCAAAATTACACTTCTGAGATATACCTTATTGTTTATAAAGCACTTCGTATAACATATCTCATGTGAATCTTGCATCAGTCCTTTGAGGTAATGTTTTGGGTAGATTTTTAAAGGTTCGGATTTGCACCCACAAATGACTTGCTGCACTCAGTTTTAAGGCTAAAACGTTTTAATAATCAGAATAGGCAAGGAATAGGAGTAGTACAATAATGAAACCAACAGATCAAGAGAACTATAACACAGATTACGATAATAATAATAATAATAATAATAATAATAATAATAATAATAATAATAATAATAACAGAAGGGAAAGTTAAAGAAAACATCACCAATCTGGGGGAGCACCAACTCGTCCTTTTAGTGGCTGGGGGATCCCGGGGGACAGCCTCAGAGTCCCGGCCAGGAAAGTCCCAGGCAGAGCATCCTCTCCATGGGTGAGATCCCAATGAGAGCAATACGTAACACTTCATAAAGTACTCAGTTCAGTTACGTATTGCTGGGGGGAAAAGGAGAGGAGAGAAGGGTAGAGGAAAAGGAGAGAGAGAGAGAAAAAGAGAGAGAGAGAGAGAGAGAGAGAGAGAGAGAGAGAGAGAGAGAGAGAGAGAGAGAGAGGAAAGAAAAGAGGAAGTGACTTGGTGAGAATAGCTACTCCAAAGTCAGGCCAAAATAAAAGCTTGTGGTGCTTCTGACAAGCACCACTCCTTGAATCATGTCTGCCTTCATGCCAGCAAAGTGAAAGATGACATTTTAGCTATCAGTAAATGTGGTAAGCAGATTCCTTCCCTGGGCTCCAGGTATTACCCATCTAGCACAGATTACATTTTATTATACATTCAAACAAACACAAACCTTGGCCCTCAGCCCAGTATGGCTCCAAATTTTCTTGATCTGCCCATCAGCCAAAAAGTCTGCATTAACTTTTGCAGACAGTAATCCCAACTGCTCTAGGAAATGGGTCAGAGAATCTGAATTTTCAGCCAGGAGGCCATAAGAACACACCATGTTAGTGCACATCAATGTTATGATTGAAGGAACTGTGGAATAAAGAATGTCACAGATAGAAGGAATGTGGGATACACAGAATATAGAAGGAGCATAAATGATAGAGGGAGAAAGGTCTCTTGAAATGGCTAAACGCTCCTATCAACAGTCTCTTTTTACATATAAGGAAACTGAGCCATGGAGAAGCAAAGATTCATCCCAAATCATACAGGGAATAGGTAGAGGTACCATTTGAACTCAGGTCCTCTGCCACTCACTACCTGTGTGACTATGGGTGTGATGCTTAACTCCTCTGGGTCTCAATTTCCTCATCTGTAAAATGAAGGGGTTGGACAAGATGACCTTTAAGGTCTGATGTTTTCATTTATCCCTTATAAATAATGATGCCTTCCTTACCTATCTGATAAGGGTGCCTTGAGGATAAATAAGATAATGGGTGTGAAATGCTTTGAAAATTAAAAAAAATTCTCTAGGAATGTGACACTATTTGCATTTATAAAATGTATTTGAGGAGGACAGATTTTACCTATGTTTCCAAGAAGACAGCAAGAGCTCATGTGTCCATAGGGAGGCAGAAAGTGGTGAATTAAAAAATCATCCTGGTCATAGAATCAAAGGCTTAGAGCTCAGAGAGAACTTAAGTGTCATCTATTCCAGACCCTTTGATTTATGGAGAGGAGGAAACTGAGGTCCAGAGAGGTCCAGTGACTTGTCCAAAGTCACACAGAAAATAAACAGCAGAGCCAATATTTGAACTCAGGTCCCCTGATGCCAGGTCCAAATCCTTCCTACTATAAGACACTGCTTTCCTATTATCTATATCTATATCTATATCTATATCTATATCTATATCTATTTATAGAGTGAGAGAGACACAGAGACACAGAGAGAGAGAAAGAGAAAGATAGAAAGAGACAGAGACAAAGCAAGTGGGAGAGGGAGAAAGGGAGAGATGAGAGAGGAAGAGACTCATTGAATTTAAGTACTTAACTTACTTAACTCCATGTAGATCACAATCTAGGACCCAAAATTTAGGTCTGGATCAAAGACTGCTAGAAAATTTTTGTGGTGGTGGGTAGTGGTT
>WOXC01004873.1:0-165000 GCA_011680675.1 Gymnobelideus leadbeateri
GTACTAGAAACACTAGCAGTAGCAATTAGAGAAGAAAAAGAAATCAAAGGAATCAAATTAGGCAAAGAAGAGACCAAGCTATCACTCTTTTCAGATGATATGATGATATACTTAGAAAATCCTAGAGAATCAAGTAAAAAACTACTAGAGACAATAAATAAATTTGGCAAAGTTGAAGGACATAAAATAAACCCACATAAATCCTCAGCATTCCTGTACATCTCTAATAAAACTCAACAGCAAGAGATAGAAAGAGAAATCCCATTTAAAGTCACTGTAGACATTATAAAATATTTGGGAATCTCCTTGCCAAAACAAACCCAGAATCTATATGATCACAACTACAAAACACTTCTCACAGAAATAAAATCAGATCTAAATAGTTGGAAAAATATCAATTGCTCGTGGCTGGGTCGAGCTAATATAATAAAAATGACAATTTTACCCAAATTATATATTTAGTGCCATTCCAATCAATTTACCAAAAAACTACTTTGTAGAGTTAGACAAAATAATAACAAAATTTATTTGGAAAAACAAAAGGTCTAGAATATCAAGGGAATTAATGAAAAGAAATGCTAGGGAAGGTGGACTAGCTATTCCAGATCTTCATCTGTATTATACAGCAGCAGTCATCAAAACTGCTTGGTACTGGCAGAGGTGTACAGTAGTGGATCAATGGAATAGATTAGGTACAGGAGACCCAGCAGTTAATGAATATAGCAATCTATTGTTCGATAAACCCAAAGACCCCAGTTTTTGGGATAAGAATGCACTATTTGACAAAAACTGCTGGGAAAACTGGAATACAGTATGGCAGAAACTGGGCATAGATCACTATCTAACACCATATACCAAAATCAAGTCTAAATGTGTGCATGATCTAGGTGTAAAGGATGATACTGTAAGCAATTTGGGAAAGCAAGGAATAGTTTACCTGACAGATCTGTGGAGAGGGGAAGACTTTAGGACCAAACAAAAATTAGAGAGCATTATAAAATGCAAAATGGATAATTTTGATTACATTAAATTGAAAAGCTTCTGCACAAACAAAGCCAATGTAACCAAGATCAAGAGGGAGGTGGGAAATTGGGAAAGAATTTTTACAACCTGTGTCTCTGATAAAGGACTCATTTCTAAAATTTATAGAGAATTGAGCCAAATCTATATAAATACAAGTCATTCCCCAATTGAGAAATGGTCAAAGGATATGAATAGGAAGTTTTCAGAGAAAGAAATTAAAGATATCTATAAGCATATGAAGAAATGCTCTAAATCACTATTAATTAGAGAAATGCAAATCAAAACAACTCTGAGATACCACATCCCTCCAGTCAGATTGGCTAAGATGACAAAACAAGAAAGTGACAAATGCTGGAGAGGATGTGGACAAATTGGAACACTAATACATTGCTGGTGGAGTTGTGAACTTATCCAACCATTCTGGAGAGCAATCTGGAATTATGCCCAAAGGATTATAAATAATTTCATACCCTTTGACCCAGCCATACCACTCCTAGGGTTATATCCCAAAGAGATCATAGTAGTGGGAGGAAGAACCATATGTACAAAAATATTTTTAGCAACCCTTTTTGTGGTTGCAAAGAATTGGAAACTAAAGGAGTGCCCATCAATTGGGGAATGGCTAAACAAGTTGTGGTATATGAATGTAATGGAATTTTATTGTGCTATAAGAAACGAGGAGGTGACGGATT
This sequence comes from Gymnobelideus leadbeateri, assembly GCA_011680675.1. NCBI lineage: Eukaryota > Metazoa > Chordata > Mammalia > Diprotodontia > Petauridae > Gymnobelideus > Gymnobelideus leadbeateri. Next base: position 1,716 of record WOXC01004873.1, read on the forward strand.
TCATAATTACCTGGAGAGACTTATACAAACTGATGCTGAGCGAGAAGAGTAGAATCAGAAGAAATTTGTATACAATCACAGACATACCATATCTGTGACGACCAACTATGACAGACTGGACTCTTTTCAGCAATGCAGTGATATAAGTTAATCCCGAATGACTCAAGAAAGTGAGAAATGCGCCATCCAGAGATATAACTAGAAAGAACTGAGCCTGAATCCTGATGGAAGCAAACTAAATGATCTTGTTCTTCTCATTGTTTGGTTGTACTTCTTCCTTACCATCTTTCATCCCACCTAGTACAATATGCCTTTGTAATTGGAATAATGTTTAATATGAATGCATTTGCAGACCCTAAAAAAAAAAAAGAATGCTTGAAAGTCCTCTATTCCACTGAATGACCATATTTTCCCCTGAAACAAAATACTCAGTTTTGCTGGGTAGGTGACCCTTGGGTTCATTCCCAGCCCTTTTGCCCTCTGGAATATCATATTCCATGCCCTTCGATCCCTCAGTGTAGAAGCTGCCAGGTCCTGGGCTATTCTGATTGTGTTTCCACAATATTGAAATTGTTTCTTCCTGGCTGCTTGTAGTATTTTCTCCTGATCTGGGGATTCTGGAACCTGGCTATAATATTCCTGGGAGTTTTCTTTTTGGGATCTTTTTCAGGAGGTGATTGGTGGATTCTTTCAACCTCTATTTTGCCCTCTGGGTCTAAAACATCAGGGCAATATTCCTTGAGAATTTCTTGAAGGGTGATTTCTAGGTTCTTTCTTTGATCATGGCTTTCAGGTAGTCCAATAATTTTTAAATTGTCTCTCCTGGATCTATTTTCCAGGTCAGTGGTTTTTCCCATGAGATATTTCATATTGCCTTCTAATCTTTCGTTTGTTTGGATCTGCTTAACAGCATCTTGGTTTCTCATAAAGTCATTAGCTTCCATTTGCTCCAGTCTAACTCTGAAGGAATGAATCTCCTCAGTGAACTTTTGGGATTCTTTTTCCATCTGGCAAATTCGACTTTTTAAGGCATTCTTCTCCTCATTGCCCTTTTGGGCCTCCTTTGCCCTTTGAGTTAGTTTATTTTTTAAGGTGTTGTTTTCCTCAGTCAGGCTGTTGACCCTCATTTCATATTTTTCCTGCATCCTTCTCATTTCTCTTTCCAATTTTTCCTCCACTTTTCTTATTGGATTTTTAAAGTCCCTCTTAAGGTCCTCTATGGCCTGCAACCCGCTCATGTTTTCCCCTGGGACTTTTGGAGCAGGACGTCTGACCTCACAGTCCTTTTCCTGATCTATGCCCCAAAAATAGGAGTCTAGGGTTGCATTTTTCTGTTTCCTTTGCCTTGGCATGTTGCCACTTAATTGCTTGACTTTTGGGCTTGTTGCCACACTATGGCTTTAAGGCCAGATAGAGGAATTTTAGCCCCCAATGTGTGGGGGGCAACTTCCGTTTCTGGCAAGCTGTAAACCCACCCACGACTTCCACCCTAGATCACAATCCAGATCCAGGGAGTTTAAAGCAAGAGGGATTACCCCCCCAAGACTAATCACTGGATCTCCCTACAATTAATTGCAGACCAGGAGCTGGAGCTGCCTCTGTAAACTACAAAAATGGCATGTCTCCTCAGTGGCCTCTAGCCCCCAGGGGAGGGAGCTGACACATTCCCCAAATACTGGTCCAAAAGTCCATAGGACACTAACCTCTTACTTTGTCCTAGGCCTGTCTATGTTGATAATTCTGGAGTCTCCACAGCTGCTGGTGTTCTGGGGTTCCTCCAGCTGGCTGCTGGCCCTGCTGCCCTGGGGCTAAAACCTCGGCTCACGAGGACCTGGACTCTGCTCGGCTCCCCGCACTCTGAGGTCCCAGACCACTGCACTGGTCCTTCCTTCAGGGCTGCTGGGCTGTCTTCAGCGGGAGGTTAGCTTCTCTGTGTTGTTCTGTGGGTGCTGGGGCTCCAGAAGTTGTTCAGAGTCCCCTTTTACATAGTTTGGGGAGAATCTGGGGGCAGAGTGGCTTGGACGAGCTGTTTCTACTCTGCCATCTTAGCTCTGCCCCCCCAATATTTCTAATTTAGTACTAAATTTGGGATTTTCCTTTTGTTATTTTTCTAGCTTTTTCAATTGCATGACCAATTCATTGACCTTCTTTCTCTCTGCTTTAATCAAGTATGCACTCAGGGTTATAAAACTTCCCCTCAGAACTGCCTTTAATGCACCCCACAAATTTTGATATGTTGCCTCATTATTATCATTCTCTTGAATGAAATTATTGATTGTTTCTATAATTTCTTGTTTGACCCATCCATTCTTTATGATTAAATTGTTTAATTTCCAATTAATTTTAGTCTATCTTTCCATGGCCCTTTGTTGCATATAATTTTTATTTCATCATGATCTGAGAATGATGCATTTAATATTTCTGTCTTTCTGCACTGAATTGTTAGGTTTTTATGCCCTAGTACATGGTCTATTTTTGAGTATGTACCATGCACTGCTAAGAAGAAAATAAATTGCTTTTTATCACCATTCAGTTTTCTCCAGAGATCCCTCATATCTAGTCTCTCTAAAATTCTATTCACCTCCTTAACTTTTTTCTTGTTTATTTTGAGGTTAGATTTATAGAGTTCAGAAAGGGGAAGATTAAGGTCCCCCACTAATATAGTTTTGCTATCTATTTCTTCCTTTAATTCCTTTAACTACTCCTCTAGGAATTTGGATGCTATACCACTTGGTGCATATATATTAAGTAATGATATTGCTTCATTTTCGATGGTGCCTTTTAGCAGGATATAGTTTCCTTCTTTATCTCTTTTAAATAGATCTATTTTGCTTTTGCTTTATCTGAGATAAGTGTTGCTACCCCTGCTTTTTTTTACTTTAGTTGAGGTATAATAAATTCTACTCCAACCTTTTACCATTTCCCTGTGGGTATCCCTTTGTTTCAAATGTGATTCTTGTAGACAGCGTATTGTAGAATTATGGTTTTTAATGCATTCTTCTATCTGCCTCTGTTTTATGGGAGAGTTCATCCCATTCACATTCACAGTAATGATAACTGTAGGTCTCTTCCCCTCCATCCTATTCCCTCCCCTGTTTATGCTTTTGTTTCTTCCTTCCCCCTTCCCCTCCTTGAAATTTTCCCTTAGTGTTCCCACCCAATTACTCCCCTTCTTAACCTACCCTCTCCCCTTACTACTATTTCCCTCCCCTCTGATTCCCCCCTTTAGTCTCCTCTTTGTAAACCCCGGTACCATTCCACTACCTAGAGGACCCAATACATTTTTATACTTATCAGAGTAAGCTACTTTCCATTTGACTCCAAACCAATGAGAATAAATTTCAAACAGTGCTCCTTTCCCTCCCTCCTTTTCCTCTATTTATTGAATTTATGTGTCTATTCACATTAGAATCTTAAAATTTACTGATTAAGTTGATCCCTCTTTGAACCAGAACCAGGGAGAATAGTGTTTAAATGATGTTCCCCTCCCTCTTTCTTTCCCCTCTACTATAATGTGTTTTAATGCCTCTTCACATGGCATATTTTACCTTTTCTTATCTCATCCTTTCCTTTTTCCCATTACAGTCCCTTTGATCCCCTTAGTAGTTTTTTTTTAAGTCTTCATGTTAGTGCATTCATACCCACACCCTCTATCTAAGAATAACCATTTTGAAGGTCATGATAATCATAAAAATTTCAATATTGACAGTTATCACCTCCTCATATAGGGATGTGAACATTTTGCTCTTGTTGCATCACAAGTAAAGAGCATGTGTGTATGGGTGTGGTTTTTACATGTATGTATATGTGTGTCTGTGTTTTCCTTGTTTACCTTTTTAAGTCTTTCTTGAATCTTGTAATTGGAGATCAAATTTTCTATTGAGCTCTGGGTTTTTCATCAGGAAAGTCTGGAAGTCCTTTATTTCATTAAACGACCATTTCCTTGCCTGAAAGATTATGCTCAGTTTTGTTGGGTAGTTTATCCTTGGTTGTAGTCCTAGCTCTCTTGCCCTACAAAATATCAAATTCCAGTCCCTCTGCCCTTTTAATGTAGAAGCTGCTGGGTCCTGTGTGATCCTAACTGTAGTTCCATGATATCTGAATTGTTTCTTTTTGGCTGCTTGCAGATTTTTTTCCTTAATCTTGTAATTCTGGAATTTGGCTACTATATTTCTTAGAGTTAGGCTACTTTATTTCCTGGAGTTTTCAGTTTGGGATCTCTTTCAGGAGGAGTCCAGTGAATTCTTTCAATAACTATTTTATCTTCTGATTCTAGGACCTCAGGACAGTTTTCTTTGACAATCTCTTGGAGGATGTTGTCTAGGATGCTTTTTTCATTTCATGGCTTTCTGGTAGACCAATAATTCTTAAGTTACCTCTCCTGGATCTGTTCTCCAGGTCAGTTGTTTATGCAGTGAGATATTTTACATTTTCTTCCAATTTTTCAATTGTCTTGTTTTTTTTGATTGACTGGTGGTGCATCATAGAGTTCTGAGTTTCAATTTGATTGATTCTAAGTTTTAGTGAATTATAGTCTTCAGTTAGTTTTTGAAGGTTCTTTTTTAGGGAGGTATTTTTTTCCAATTACTTCACTAATTTTACTTTTTCAGGATCTCTTTTCTTCACTGAAACTTTTTTCCAAGTTGGTCACTACCTCTCCGATTTGGTCTTTAAAATTTTTTCTTAGCTCCTCCAAGAATGCTATTTGGGCTTAAGACCAGTTCATCTTTCATTCTGTAGTCTCAGGTGTGCGTAAAGAGTCCAAGTTGTCCTCTGCATTTGGTTGTTCTTGGGCTACATAATAAGCTGGGATAAATTTTCTTGCCTTCCCCTTCTCCTTCTCTTCATCCTTTTCTTCCTCCCCATTGTGATTTCCTATTTCTTAATTTCTCAGGTTGTGAGCTAAGGGTTTGGTTGTTGACTTTGAATTCTGTAGTCTCTGGGTGTCTAGTTTGTAGCTAAGGCAGAAATCTCAGAGAGGTATGTTGATGTGCACAGAGTAGTCTGTGGGGAAGAGGTGCTTTGGCCACTTCAGATTTCTGCCTCTATACCCCTGGTCTATAGCTCAGGCAGGCTTTTGCTGGTCAGGTGAGGTGGGGCTAGCTGGGGCCCCTCCCTCTCTTCTCTTTAGACTCCTGGCTGTCTCAGTTACACCCCTTCTTGAAGACTCCCAAATCTGAGGCTATTTCCATTAACTTGGGATTTCAATCTGGGTGGGAGTCTTTTCTTTGTGTTTTCTACTTCATGAAGGAGGGATGGAGCAACGAGAATTTACTTTGCCACTCTAGCCCCTGCATATACAGGCAGGCAAGTTCTAAACTTCCAGGCTTGGACAATAGCTGCAGGAGAAGCTGCTGTCTCTGCTGGGGACTGGAGCACTCTCCTACCTGTCTCCAATGATCCCCCCATTCCCTTCTGACATGATGGCGAGATGACTGTGATTCGTCCTTGGTAAGTCTGCATGCTGGGGCTGCTTCTCTCTCTCCTGTAATCTGCTTGTCTGCTCTTAAGTCTGAGCTGTGCAGACCCCACATGCTCTGTGCTTATCCTGTCCAGACACACTGGGCTCTTCCCTGGGCTGGATTCTGCCATGCTTCATCTCCAAGTGGATGCTGCCACTCCAGTATGCATTCAGATTCACTTTTTAAGTTTTAGTGACAGAATTCACGGAAGAGCTTAGAAAAGTTACTGCTTCCTTTCCAAAATCTTGGCTCCACCTCCTGCTCCCTGTTTCTTGTAGCACAATAGTATTGCATTACATGCATAGACCACAACTTGTTCAGCCATTTCCCAATTGATGGGCACCACCTTAATTTCCAATTCTTTGCCACAACAAAAGAGCTGCTATAAATATTTTTGTACATATGGGTCTTCCTGCCACTTCTATGATCTCTTTGTGATACAACCCTAGAAGTGGTATTGCTGGGTCAAAGGGTATGGAATTATTTATAGCCCTTTGGGCATGATTCCAGATTGTTCTCCAGAATGGTTGTATCTGTTTACAATTCCACCAGAAATGCATTAGTGTCCCAATTTGTCCACATCCTCTCTAGCATTTGTCATTTTCCTGTTTTTCCATCTTAGCAAATCTGACCAGTGAGATGTGGTACCTCAGAATTGTTTTGATTTGAATTTCTCTAATCAATAGTGATTTAGAGCATTTTTCCATATGCTTATAGATATCTTTAATTTCTTCCTCTGAAAACTGTTCATATCCTTTGACCATTTATCAATTGGGGAATGACTTGAATTCTTAAAGATTTCACTCAATTCTCTGTATATTTTAGAAATGAATCCCTTATCAGAGACACAGGTTATAAAAATCCTTTCCCAATTTTCTACTTCCCTCCTAATTTTGATTAAATTGGCTTTGTACTAACAGAAGCTTTTCAATTGAATATAATCTAACTTATCTATTTTGCATTTTACAATGCTTTCTAATTCTTGATTGGTCATAAAGTCTTTCCCTCTCCACAAATCTGACAGGTAAACTCTTCCTTGTTCTCCCAGATTGCTTGCACTATCAGCCTTTATACCTAGATTATGCACTCATTTAAACTTGATTTTTGTATATGATATTAGATAATGGTCTATTCTGGGTTTCTGCCATTCTATATTCCAGTTTTCCCAGCAGTTTTTGTCAAATAGTGAGTTCTTATCCCAAAAGCTGGGATCTTTGGGTTTATCAAACAGTAGATTACTATAGTCATTGACTGCTGAGTCTCATGTACCCAATCTATTCCATTGATCCACTACTCTATTCCTCAGCCAGTACCAAGTAGTTTTGATGACTGCTGCTTTACAATCCAGATTAAAACCTGACATAGCTAGTCCATCTTCCCTAGCATTTCTTTTCATTAATTCCCTTCATATTCTTGACCTTTTGTTCCTTCCTTCCTTCCTTCCTTCCTTCCTTCCTTCCTTCCTTCCTTCCTTCCTTCCTTCCTTCCTTCTCCTTTATCTTCTAAATAAATTCTACCTGTAGACAGCTCTACAGTACTAGGAGTCTTCCTGCTACATCGAATAATTGCATTTACCTGGCATTGGAAAATCATTTCACTTTTTGCCTATTGAAATCCTGCCCATCCAGTTTAAATGTTTTTTTTTTTTCCCTTCCTGAATTATTTTTTCTTAAACTCCCACCTAGAAGTCATTCTTCCCTTTCCCTCAATCCTATTCATATGGCTTTTTATCACATTTATCATATCCTGTGCTGATTATATATGTCTGTAGGTTTTATGACCTGTCATGATGTCCCCTACTTCTTGCACACTTGCATCTGGTTACAAAAGCTTCTTGTACTTTCATTCAGCTTCTCACTGATTTTGCCTGCTGGCTTCTCAATTCCCTTTCTATTTTTTCTCCATTAATTTGACTTGGGCTTATTCCCTAAGCTCCCCATTAGAATATAAGCATTTTGAGAGTAGAAGGGTTTTATTTGGCATTACTTGTCTGCCAAGAGAATTCCTGGAACAGAATAACAACTTAATACATGCCTGTTAATTTATTGATATCTCCCTCCAGTTGAATCGGGTCATATTTTTACCTGTTCCTCCCTGATACCTCAGTTCTGATGTTTTGGTTCTCTCCCTAATTCTCTAATTATTCCACCTGGTCTCCTATAGTTCTTTTCATCCCTCATTGTTTTTATTTGTACTCCCCCATAATCCTGGCACACAACTGTGGCTGCTGGCCCTTAACTTCTCACTTCATGTCCAATTTTGACTGTATTCTGACACATTCTAAATTTTAAATTCCATGAGGACAGGGGTCATTCTCTATAATTTATATTCTGAAAATTTCCTTGAACATATTTCCTTACACAGAGCATAAATATTTATTTAATGAATTTATAAATTAATGAATGAATTAATATTTCCATAGTAGCTATTGTTATAAGGCAAGGGAACACTATTGCTTTAGTATTCCCATAAGAAAAATTATCAGGATATTGGATAGAAGCCATTTCTCATGCCATATTATATCATAAGCCTGAGAGTTCATAGGTACCCCCTGAAAGTGATGTATGCAATTCTTTGGTCTCCTAGAAAGAATGTACCTGTGTTAATCCCAGGCAAAATTAGTATCCAGGCTACTTTTTACAGGTCTCCAAAGAAGAAGTTTCCATAACCTTCTTATTATACACAGAGAATGCCATTACCATTTTGAGTATCACATAGCCTGAAAAATATTTGAAGACCTGTCAAGAGTTCCCCTAAAGGACATGAAAAATAACTATGGGATTGGTCAAGAGGAAGCACAAAGAAAATGTGTAAACAACAACTGTGGGAAGACAAGGTAACAACTTACAAAATGTTACGGAAGAAGTGTAAATACCAAAAAAGGGGGAAGGGTGATTTATATAATACAAAGAAATATGATGAGAGAGAAAAAAGGAAAGGGCAAAATTGCTCACATCAGTGAATTTTGGACTATTCTGAAGAAAAAGAATGAAAACCCTCATACTTAGAATAATTAAATCACTATGGTAGAAAAGGATGGCTGAACCTCACTTTATTTAAGATATGTGCGTATACCCGAAAAGTAAGCTATAAGTGAAATTCTTTAGCATTGAATCATATTTTAAACAAACTAGGGAAATCATTGTTAAAAATAATTTTGGTGATGAAATCTTCTGCTCCCATACTCCAATGACTTTTTAAATCTCATCTATATGCATATTTCTTCCAATGATGCAGATACCAATACATCTGTGATTGCTGCACTTGGGGAATTATTTTCCATGACATCCCATGAGTTTAACATTTGAGGGAAGGCATATGCTCAACATTCTGTAGACCTTTCTTAAAGTTTTTTTTTTTTTTAACATTGTGAGAATGCAAGAGGAGTGCATGGGTTTTCTAATGGTTATTTCCCAATTTTATTACATGGCTGGCTCATGTTATTTTTCAGTCCTACATGATGTTAATAAAATCTTTTATGGTTTTCCTGTCCTGTATTAGGCTTCTCATGCCCATCATGGACATCTCCATTGGCTTTCAGCAGTCCTCATCTATATATCTTCATAGATTGATGTCTATAACCATGAGGGAAAGTCCCTTTTTTACATTAATAAATAACCCCCTAATTTATTTTTTAATGATCAAATTATCATGAAACAGTTTTTCTAACCTGTTCCTTTCCATATCAGAACCAGAGAAAAAGGAGTTTCAGAACTCTCATTTCATATCTTTCCTATTACTTCTACTTCAAGAAAAAAAAAAGTTAAGGCAAACATTTTCAGTTTTGAGGGAATTCAGGGGCTAGAAGTTCTATTCCCTTTACCAGTAAATATTTAATATTTCCAGACTAACAAGAGAACAGCGGTGAAGAAATAAAAGAGAGGAAGAAACTTGAGTGTTAAAATGTGATAGTCAACAATTATGCAGCTTATACTACTCATAAGAAACCATAACTGCAAAATAAATCATTCTTATGGGTTTGTATGTTTATTGTTTATGTATAAATATGTAGTTCCACAGGAAAAAATGGCACTATGTGATTCATTTTGTTGAGGTGATTATTATACAAGTGTGCAGATCTACCATTTTCTTTTTTTTAAAGGATTCATACTTTATAAGAAAATATTTTTTTTTGTCATACAAACTATTGTTATGTAAGAAGTGGAAAGCTGAACAAATGAAATATTCAGAGACAATTGAAGACAACACTACTATGCTCATCATTTAAGTTAATATTTATTCAAGATAATGTAATGTGAATAATTGAATATGTAGTAATCTCGTCCATAGTTTACTGAAAGACTTGGTTGGAAAAAATTAGCCAATCTACAGCAACAATTGAGAGAAGTTCCACATGGTTTATAATATAATGCTTAAAATATCAATCAAATAACAAACCCCTTCCTTCGAGTGATATGTGAAGAAACCTTTGAGATCGACTTGGGGCATTAAGACAACTCCAGAAACCACTGATAACTTTTTATTTCCAAAATTGGGAAGGAAAGGAGAATTAAGTTATTTATTAATCAACCAAGTGTTTTATAGTTGACATTAGAGTCAACTAATTTGAGGAAATGCACACAAGTGAAATACATGAAGATGGATGTAGGCAGTATTTTCAAAAGTTTGAGAATTTGGCTTTACGAGAAACAATTTTACTGAGTGTACATCCATCACTGAAATTGTGTAAGTAATTAGACTGATTGGTGCTGTTTGTTTTTTTCAAACATGGAGACATTACTTGAGACCAACATGTATAGAGTTCTCTAGGAGTACTACTTACCATTAAACATTTTTTTCCAAAACAGAAACACATCACTACTTTAAGGCTTCTAGGGGAACATAAACTGATTCCGGATTTTGTTTATGGAGATAGACACATGGTGGAGTGTATAGAGTACTGGATCTAGGATCTGGAAAACTTGGTTCAATTCATACCTTAGATAATCATTAGCTGTGTGACCCTAGATATATCAATTACTCTCTGCAGCAGTTTCCTCATCTGTAAAGTGGGTATATAACAATATTTACCTTTCAGAGTTACTGTGAGGATCCAATAAGATAATCCTAGTAAAGTACTTTGCAAACCTTAACGTGCCATGTAAATTCTAGCTAGTAAGCTAAGGGGTAATTGAGTTCATAGCTTGGTTCCCATACTTATTGATTGTGTAAAACTGGACAATCTCTGAAAATATCTGAGTCTCCATTTCTTGATCTACAAAGAGGAATAAAAATATTTGTGCTACCTTCCTTACAGAGTTGTTTGAAGAGTCAATGTATATTTCAGGCACTGAGCTAAGTCCTGGGAATATAAAGGAAGGCAAAATACATTCCCTTTTTTTCTGAAAGATCTTGCAATCTAATGGGGAGGGGGGGAAACTTTATAAACCTAAAATATTATATGAACTTGTCCTATTATGCATACATCTCTATCAATCTTTGAATTTGTACTGATTGAAATGAAACAAAAATGTGTATTTGGAATTCTTCTGTTTTATACTATGCTTTCTACTAAGATTTTCCTTTTGTTTTGACACTGGTGGATTTGGGGGTTAATCAAAGTGGATATTCTCTCCATTGATATAAATTGAAGTCCATCCAAACCTTTTCACCTCAAGCAGTATTTTTATCCATGTCTGAAGGATTGATGATATAAAATTGATACACAGAAATAAGAGGAATGGGAAAGAAAAATAATCATTTTTATTCTTTTGAATTTTGGAAATTATTTGTCATAGAGATTACTGATAAGAATAATATGATTGTCTTAGTATATAAATCAGAATAAGACTCTGATTGTCTTAGTAATATGTAATAGATACTGGCAGTTGTGTGTGTGTATATGAATGTGAGATCTCTGCTTTGTTGACATTTTTTAGTCATTCAAATGAAAAAAAATCAATTTAGCTTTGATTCTTTCCTTTTCCTTTCCTCTCAGACTTTATCTGTTGTTATCTAATTCCATGAATATCTGTTTATGTTTATTATTAATATCTGGCTGATTTTTCTTTTGAAAGCTCACTCAGACGACTGACTTCTTCTAGCACCTGAATATAGGTTCTTCTCACATCAATGCATTAGCTTTCCAGTTGCCCTCTCTTGAGGTGTCAAAACACTGCCATAATCTAGTTCTATTCTATTCATTCAGCTTTATTTCCTATGTCAGGACATTAATATAATATACATTTCAATGAGTATACTATCTTCACTGTCCTTTGCACAAACTATCTTTATTCTAACTCTCTGCTTTTGCTTATTTTAAAAATGTTCTCTTCATTTTGCTTCATTAATTCAAATTTTTGTCAACTTTAATTATCTAGCCTAATTCCTAGGTCCTCCAGGATTTCTTGCCCTACTCTTTCAGCACCAAATGATATCTATTATATGAAATTTTATGGTAACTTATTTTTTTGAAATCTTGTTCTTAACTCTGTGCCATTGTTTCCCTCTCTTATTTTATCTATTTTAGATTTGTTCCTCCAAATTAAAGGGTGCTCTTTGAGGGCAGATATCAAAATTTCTAATTATTTTGTACTCAACAGAGTGCTTAGCCCTATTGTAGGAATACAGAAAATCCTCATAAATATTTAATAACTGTTTATTAATTATGTACCTAGTCCTGATATTTTATGTTCCTTCCTAGATTCCATGAGTTACAAGACCGTATATATATATATATATATATATATATATATATATATATATATTTTTTTTTTTTTTTCAGTCATATCTGACTCTCCATGATTCCATGTGGGGTTTTCTTGGCAAAGATTTTAGAGTGGTTTTCCATTTCCTTCTCCAGCTCATTTTACAATGAGGAGCTGAGGTAAACAGGGATATGTGACTTGCCCTGGGTTACACAGGTAATAAGAATTTGAGGTAAATTTGAAAGCAAGTCCTCTTGATTCCAGGGCTGGTGTTTTATTCACTGTACTACCTAGCTGCCAAGTTATGATAAGCCAAACAAAAATTGATATGAATCCCTGTTTCTAACAAAACAGAAAAAAAGTACAGAAAAAGAAAGATTAGTACTGACTAGGTGGTGCAGTGAGTAGAGCGACCGCCCTGAAGTCAGAAGGACCTGAGTTCAGATCTGGCCTCACACACGTAACACACACAAACAAAAACCTTAGCCATGTGACCTTGGGCAAGTTACTTAACCACAATTGCCCTCAAAAAAAAAGGAAAAGAAAAAGAAAGATTATAACTTCACCAAGAAAATCTTTGATTATAATAAAAAAAATAATAATGAATGGCTTTGGTTTTAGCCCTAGGGTGGCCAGGCCAGCAACTGGCTGGAGGGACCCCAGAACACCAGCAGCTGTGGCGATTCCAGAACTATCAGCACAGATATGCCTAGGACAAAGTCAGAGATTAGTGCCCTATGGGCTTTGGGACCAGTATTTGGGGAACTCATCGGCTTCCTCCCCGGGGGTGAAAAGCTGCTGAGGAAACACAGCACAGAGGCCATTTTGCAGTGTCAATGGCAGCTCCAGCTCCTGGTCTGTGAAATGTAGAGAGATCCAGCAATCAGTCTGGTTTAACCTGCTTGGATCTGGATTGTGGTCTGGGGTGGAGGCTTGGGATGGGTATCCAGCTTGCCAGAGCAGGTGGAGGCTTTACAGATGCCACCCAACCTGCAGAAGTTGTGAAGACCCCATGATTAGGATGGAAGCTCTCCTGTCTGGTGGCAGAGTCCTACTGTGGCAACAAGCCCAAAAATCAAGTAAGTAAGTGGCAATATGCCCAGGCAAAGGAAACAAAATGAACAGAAAGATACAACTTTAGACTCCTATTTTGGAGGCAAACAGGATCAAAGGACAGAACAGGAAGAGGACTGTGAGGTCCTGCAACAAAAGCCCCAAATGGAAATACAAGCTGGCTACAGGCCATAGAGGACCTTAAGAAGCAAATAAGAGAAGTGGGGGAAAATTGGGAAGAGAAATGAGAAAGATGCAAGAAAAGTATGAAATGACAGTCAACAGCCTGACAGAGGAAAACAACACCTTAAAAAATAGACTAACTCAAATGGCAAAAGAGGCCCAGAAAGTCAATGAGGAGAAGAATGCCTTAAAAAGCCGAATTAGCCAGATGGAAAAAGAATCTCAAAAGCTCACTGAGGAGATTCATTCTTTCAGAGTTAGATTGGAGCAAATGGAAGCTAGTGACTTTATGAGAAATCAAGATGCTGTTAAACAGATCCAAACAAATAAAAGAATAGAAGGCAATGTGAAATATCTCATGGGAAAAACCACTGACCTGGAAAATAGATCCAGGAGAGACAATTTAAAAATTATTGGACTACCTGAAAGCCATGATCAAAGAAAGAACCTAGAAATCACCCTTCAAGAAATTCTTTAGGAAAATTGCCCTGATGTTTTAGATCCAGAGGGCAAAATAGAGGTTGAAAGAATCCACCGATTGCCTCCTGAAAAGGATCCCAAAAAGAAAACTCCTAGGAATATTATAGCCAGGTTCCAGAACTCCCAGATCAAGGAGAAAATACTACAAGCAACCAGGAAGAAACAATTACAATATTGTGGAAACACAATCAGAATAGCATAGGACCTGGCAGCCTCTACACTGAGGGATTGAAGGGCATGGAATATGATATTCCAGAGGGCAAAAGAGCTGGGATTGAAGCCAAGGGTCACCTACCCAGCAAAACTGAGTATCTTATTTCAGGGGAAAATATCGTCATTCAGTGGAATAGAGGACTTTCAAGCATTCTTGAGGAAAAAACCAGAGTTGAGTACAAAATTTGACATTCAGACACAAGAAGCAAGAGATGCTTGAGAAGGTAATCAGGGAAAAGAAATCAAAAGGAACTTATCAAAATTGAATTATTAACATTCCTACATGGAAAAACAATAACTGTGTCTGATGAAACCTTTCTCATTATGAAAATAATTGAAGAAGGGTATATGGACATATGAAAACATATGTGAATGGGTATATATATGTATATATATATGTATATATGTATGTTTACAGGTATACATGGATAGAGGTCACAGGTTGAATTTGGTGGGAAGTGATGATACTTAAGGGGTGAATTTAAGAGGTGAGAAAGGGAAGTGACAAGAGGAGACGGGGAGCGACAGGGTAGGGTAAACTATCTCATGTAGAATAGGCAAGGGGAAGTAGTTGCCGGGAGGGGAAGAACAGGAAGGCAAAAAGGCAAAACCCTATTCTCATTGAATTTGGCTCAGGGAGAGAATCACATACATACTAAATGGGATATCTCACCCTGCAGGAGAGCAGGGGGAAGGGAGATGAGAGGGGGGATGATGGAGGGGAGGGCATTTTAGGGGGAGGGGAGGTTAGAAGTACCCACTTTCGAAGAGGGACAGGATCAAAGTAGGTAATGGATTAGGTGGGGGTGGGATGGATATGAGTGAAATATAAGCACTCTTTTACAATATATCTACTATGGTAATGTTTTGTGTAACTATACATGTACAACACATACTGAATTGCTTATCTTCCCAGAGGGAGTGGGTGACAAGGGAGGAAGGGAATGGATCTGAAATTCGAAGTCTTAAAATTACATGTTTCAAATGTATATAAATACTATTGTTAATACTATTCTGCATGTAATTGGGACATAAGATGTTCAGGTATTGGGGCTCAAAGATTCACCTTGCCCTAATGGCAAAGCCGAAGGGGGTATGGGAGAAGATATGGGAGTGAGCAGATTGGATGAGGGGATATCTAGTGGGACTGCTATTCTGGGGTGGTGGGCAGGGAAAATGGGGAAAATTGTAACTCAAAATCTGGTGGAAATGAATGATGTAAACCAGAAGTTAATAAAGCATTTGTTAAACAGAAAAAAAAAAATTAATGAATGACTTCAGTTTTTCTTTTTTTTTCCTAAAGGCAATTGTGTAATATCTTTCTGGTTTAGAATTTATATGCAAAGCTAAAACTGGCTTTCCATTGACTTCATTTAAGCTTCTATGCAAATATTTGGTCCTATTACACCACCTGCTTGCAAATAGCCTTCACATGAATGCTCTTCCCCACTACTGAAAGTCTTGATTCTCCTTTAAAGTTCAAAATACAGTATTAGTAAATATAACCCTTTTGCTGTGGGGCTCATTTAATGAAAATAATCCCAGATCTTATTATACTTCCTCAAAATATTGTTGACTAAAGTAGCCTAGGGAACCACTCCCTAATTGCTTTTGTATGATGCTTGGTACTGTTTAACTTGCAAAGTACTAAGCAATGAGGATTTATCATAACTATTTGGCAGGGTGCCATACCACAGATACCTACTGAGTCTTTTCCTTTGTTTTTCTTTGCATGCTTCCTGATCATTCCCCTTCCCCCATAACAGAAATTGTGGGAACCCTGTGGACTAAGGTAAATGTTTGATGTGTAATTTCTAGTTCCTTGGAGAAAAGTGAACTTCTTCCTTGACTTCCCACTTATTAAGTATGTAAAAGTTTAAGGAAGACACAGGCACTAGTAATTATTCAGTATGTGCTAATAATACACTCAAAGGTGATGAATATGAGATTCTCTATAAATTAAGGTAACTAAATGTCACAGAAAGATCAGCTTAGAAGTATGTGAACAATAGCAGCGCAGGGTACCACTATGTGCCAAGCTATTATTGTATTTGTGGCTAAAATTTGGGTTCATTGAAGGTAAGCAGGGATTACCTTAAAAATTTCCAAGGAAGGAGTAAATTATTATATCTATTTCAACAATAAGAATACCTATTGACTTTTGTTTCAAAGAAAGGCTTGGAGAGTTGTTTAAATTACTACAATTTTTTTCAAATCTAGTGTTCTCTCATATTTGCCTTCAGTTCTGGTCCCTGTAGATTGTAGATCTGCATAACTTATTTAGTTTGGCCGAGGCAGTAATCCTTTATTCATTTTCTTCAGTACCGTTTAAATTTAAAATTTTGGGAAATTGGAGCCTGTCATTATGCAATTAATTATTGTTCCCCCAATATAATTTCAGGAGAAAATAGTTCATTATAGAAGTTTTAATTTATCTTTTTTTTAAAGTTCCATCTATGTGTCTGCCTTCTTTAAGTTTCATTTTAAAAAACCTTTTTGGATAATCTGGTTCAACTGTTTCACATTAACTTTACATAAACTTGTTTTTCTTCTTCCACCATTTCTCAAAATTTTCTCAGGTAATAGTGTTTATAATTGTCTACAATCCTTTTCTGTAACATTTTGTAAATAACTTTGTATAATAAGCTGGAAGGGTGTTACATTTCTCTGTCTCTGTTTCAAAAAATTCAAAGATATTCTTCCTGAAATGACTATTTTAGTTTTTTTTAATAATAATTGCTTTAAATTAGTAAAAAAAAATCCTTAGAAAACAGTTTTAAAAATCATTATCTGGGGGTGGCTAGGTGGCACAGTGAGTAGAGTGTTGGCCCTGGAGTCAGAAGGACCTGAGTTCGGATCTGGCCTCAGACACTTAACGCACACACAAACAAAAACCTAGCCGTGTGACCTTGGGCAAGTTACTTAATCCCAATTGCCCTCCAAAAAGAAAAAAAAAATCATTATCTGTTACTTTATCAATTTCCTATTTTTTTCAGTAGCAATAGTTCATTTATATAGCACATTTTTGGATGCTTTGGATCTTTCTTCTAACATAATTGTTTGTATGTACATAAGTGATTCTCAAATGACTTTAACATTAGGAGACAGTTGTATTTTTATGAGAATGTAATTATATTAATTTTGGGTGATGTTACATGATGTTTGCAAATCTCCAAAATCACTTGGTGAAGAAAATGAGTCATTGTATATTTTCAAGTGATTCCCACATAGCCTTCAAACCTTTGACATCTTTGATTTCTTTGTCTGGAGCCATATTTACAAAATTATTTTTTGTCATCTATCCTTCCCCATATAATCATCACTGTATTTAAGTCATCAAATAATGACATATGTAGTTATTCAATTTTGAGGGTCTTAAAGAGTTCTTGATAAAATTTCTGTACTTCTTTATACAGCACAGAAGCTATTGGCCCTGATCTCAATGAAAATATCTCTAATTTTTGTGCATTATGTACAATATTTATTCTTGGGTTTAGAAGAAAAAACCCTACTTTTATCATATTTAGTTATGGTTCATTTATTTAAAATATATCTACAAGTCTTAAAAATTATATTTCGTAAATAATCTTTTTAGCAATTGTTGATATAATTATATTATTGTTATTTATTTCAACATAATTTATCATGCTTATAGTTTCCTTGTTTTTTGCTGATATTACCTTCCTCATATAAACTTTCTAATATGTTGTTTTACTCTACCTGCTAATATCTTTTCAATTTTTTTTTGTGTTAATTTCAGTTGGTATGTTTGCCTATAGTTTTCTTTCTGTTTTTGTAGCAGCAAGCACCCCAGCATTCCCAGGGTGGCTGCCAACACAGGTTTTTAGATCTGCTTTTCTAGAGGAAAGCAACACAAAATGGGCTAACAATCTTTCTTTAATCAATCAAACATATCATTTAAATAGTTCAGGGGAAAAGGTCAGCACCCCAAACTTCAAACTATAGACAGGTTCCAAACAGAAGTTCCAAGACAGAAAAACATTTCAAGCAGACAGGCCTCTGACTGTCCATCCATTACATCCATACCTAGTCAGTTAACAGAGAGGGAACCATCAACATTTTGGTTTTTCAAGCCGGGGGGCTCTCAATGGCTGCCCATAGTGTCTTTGGGTCAATGTATACAACACTTCTCAAAGTGAGCCCCCAAACAAAGCCTCCCATCAGGGCTTATATAGTCTTCTCCTGGGTCAGAAAATGTAACAACCCTCTTGACCCACTGACCAATCACAAAGTATCTCCTGAAAAACAAGCCTCCCATCACAGGCTCCAGGTGCACTTAAACCTATCAAATGGTGTAGGGGTAGGGAAGATCTTAAAAATTTACTTTTATTTTAACAGTTTTGTCTTTTCATCATTTATGCATTGATGTGTGTCAGAAAAAGTTTGAAAAAATACGTTATTTTTTATTGTAGTAAAAATGTGTATACTATTAGAATTATATCTTATGAAATTTTTACAAAATTTAGTTTTAAATTCATCTGATTCTAGAGTTTCTTTTTTCCCCCTTTTGGGAGTTCATTCAGTACTTGTATAATTTTCTGAAATTGTTTTCTTTAAATATTTTCTTTAAATGTTTCTATTTTATAATTTTGTAAGTATTCATCTATTTCCTCTGCTACAAATTTTACTAATATATCCTGGATAAAATATTTTCTGATGATTTCCTTCATTTCCCCTTAAATTTTTACAAGTTCTCATTTTTTCCTTTTTTCATGTGAATGGCTTGGTTTTCTCTTTCTTATTTTTAAATAGATAAACTAAATTTATATTTTATTTTAAAAAGTTATTTATTAATTTAATATCCCTTTTTCTTTGAGTTAAAATATGTGAAGTTCTCTGAAAATTGCCAAATTCTATATAAATGATAAAAGAAAATGCCCATACTTAGGATACCACTGTATCCTGAGATCCTAACAAGATAGCTTATAAATAGTACCTTATGATCAATGTAAATTGAATTGAGTTGAACCTGGTTGGAATCTAACAAGTTGGTTATTGAATTATAATTAAATTCTGATCAGAAATTCAAGAGACTAATTTATCTACATACACACCTTGGAAAACAGGACCTACATGAGAATGGGGTAGGGTAAGAAAAGAAGAACATGGATGTTGCTAATTGGTAAAGAGTTACGACTTCTGAGCTTTACATACTTAGAATGGTTAATACCAAAATGATAGGATTATTTAGAAACAAAAGTACTTAGAAATGTTGCAGTTTTGCAGTTTTAGGGGAAGTTAAAGAAACACAAGATGTTCTCTCAAAAATTAAAACTTCTGTTTGAGAAAATAAGTCTGAGGTAGCAACTCTCCATCAAAAGAAGGGCAAAGATCAGTAGATTCCTCTATTAGAAACCAGGAAACAATATTAGGTTCAATGAATCACAGCACTATGAAATACAATTAAGCAAAAGTAAGTGGGCTTGATGCTTAACTAAGAATTTATTCCTGCTTTTCCAGTGACCTAGGATGTTGAAAAAAAAGGGAAATCAAAGCTCAGGGTTAAAAGTATGGTGAACTTAGAATAATAGACATACACTCACAAGTTTTATATGAGGGTTATATTTCCAGAAAAATAAATGACAGCCAAAGATACCTGGAATGGATGTTTAATTGCTTTAAATATGTCAAGATAAATGAATAAACTGAGATTGTGTACTGACAATCTAACTTGGTGGAATACTACTGTACTCCCAGATTCCTTCACATCTTGGTAAGGACTACATGTAAAGTTGAATGAAGGACTTAGTTTGCTATTCTGAGGTGAAACAATTGGAATCAAGGGAATGGTAGATAACTGGAAACAAGGAAACGGTCATTAAACAAAGGATTAAGTTTCTGGAGAAGATAGATTTTTTTCTTCTCCTTTGATTCTTCCTCCTCCTCCTCTTTCTTCTTCTTCTTCTTCTTCTTCTTCTTCTTCTTCTTCTTCTTCTTCTTCTTCTTCTTCTTCTTCTTCTTCTTCTTCTTCTTCTTCTTTTTCTTCTTCTTCCATACCTATAATATGGAACAAACAAACGATAAAAGTACCAAGGATTTACTAAATACTTAGCAGTGCTAATAAAAGCTACAAATGCAAAAAAGAATTAGACACTATCTGCCTCCAAAGACTTTAAATGCTATCAACATGTAAAAAACTATGATACCATGTGCACAATTAAGGACATGAAAAATAAGTAAAATGTAATTTAGGAGGGAGCCACTAATATATCCATGGCAAAAATATTGTTTGATCTATCCTTGTGGATATCTCATTTTTATACTCTCCCCCAATCCTGTCGGCCTCACCATTAAAAAAAAAAAAAAAAACTGTCTGAAGCAATGACCAGAGATAGAGAGAGAAGGAAAAGAGAGAGGGGAAGAGAGAGAGAAGGTGGTAAAGATGGAGAGAGAGAGAGAGAGAGAGAGAGAGAGAGAGAGAGAGAGAGAGAGAGAGAGAGAGAGGTATATTTGTAACAAATAACTAGTCTAAGGTTGACAATTTCATAAATTATGGGAGTTGATAGAATGAGATTTTCCCGAGTCCTGTATCTGAAGACATTTTGGATGTTCCTTCTATTTTGAGAGATGGATTGGTGAGTTTTCTATCTTTTACTGGAAACTCTATCTTGTATATATTTATAATGAGATTACAAATATGTTTATGGATGTAGTTACTGATAAGCAGATACTGCTAACAGTGATACTTCATAAATTGACTGGATTTTGAAATTGTTTCATGGGCAACTTTGCTTACTAATATTGTTTTTGTTGAAGGTAATATATTTTATAGAATGAGAGCTATCACAAAGTTTGGTTATTTTATTGGAAGTAAAAGGCATTTTCAACCTTTGCAGTTTAATGGAACCAATACCTAGCCTGTTTTTCCCAGCAGTTATGATTTGACAAAAAAAAAAGACATTTTGATTTATGATTTGTAGTTCTGGAAATGCTATATTATTTATGTTATATTTATTAAAATTACATTTATCTAAATGTTTTCTGTCAAATATACTATTATATGATTCCAAGTACTGTAAAATGCACACAAGCACACATATACATATACATACGTACAAATATATATAATTTTATATGTATATAAATAAAATATATATTGTGTAGTATATATATGTATATGTGTACATATGTGTGTGTGAGAGACAGAGAGAGACAGAGAGATAGAGACAAAGACAGATACACAAAGACAGAAAGATAGAGAAACAGAGACAGAGACAGGGAAAAAAGAGACAGGAAGGAAAAGGGAGGGGAGATAGAGAAGGTGGTAAAGAGGGAAAGAGATATCACTCTAGGACTGAACTATATCCATTAACTGTTTGCTTGTTTTCACATCAAGTTATATGGCAGGGAAATTATGATCTGGGAGCAATGAGACATGGGTTTATTTCCAGATCTTCTGCTATTGGCACTGTGGCATTGAAAAATTTCATAGACTCTTTTTGTCTTGGCTCTTTCAAAAGCAGCATGATGGCATTGGATAAGATTACTGCTAAAGTCTCTTCAGGGTATAAGATTCTATAGTTAGAGGGAACTGTAAAATTGTGGTCTGTAAAATTGAGGAGAAATTTTTAGTTAAGCCAATTGTAACAATTCATCAAAGGAACAGAATAATCTGTCTGAGCTTTTCTCCAGATCATTCATATGCTGAATGATATATTTGCATATTGCCAGGTGGAGCAGTGAAAAGAGTGTTGGATTTGGAATCAAGAATACTTGAGTTCATGATGCTGAGTGAGAAGAGTAGAACCAGGAGAAATTTGTACACAATTACAGACACAATGTATGTGTGAAAACCAACTTTGAAAAACTGGACTCTTCTCAGCAATACTGGGTTATAAGTCAACACCAAAAGACTTGTTATGGAGAGAGATGTCTACATCCAGAGAAAGAACTGAGTTTGAATCCAGATTAAAGCAAACTACCTGCTCTTTTTCTTTTTCTTGTTTGGTTTTGTTTTCTCTTTCCCATGGTTTGTTCCATCTGACATAATCCTTCTTTACGACCTGACTAATGTCTAATGTGAAAGTATTTGCAGATCCTATACTTGATTGTATGCTGCCATGGTGGGGGGGGGGAGGGAGGGATAGAAAATTTGAAACTCAGGGAAGTGTGAAAGTGAATCTTGTAAACTAAAAGTAAACAAACAAATTAATAAAGACTAAAATATTAAAAAAAAGAGTACTTGAGTTCAAATATGGACTCAGACAATTACTTGCTATGTATGGCTATACTGGCCACTATTTTTGTTTTCCTGTTTTGACATTTGTAAAATGCAAATAATAATAACTGATTTTCATGGTGGTTGTGAGGATAAAATGAGATAATATTTTAAAAGTACATTAGAAACCCTTAAAGTATGACAAATACTACTATTATTATTATTTTCTTATCAGTGGTAGACAGTAGAAATATGATGTTATTCCTTATTACTTTGTAGTGATTCACATTTTTTCTTTATTTTTATCTAGTTAATGTCTAAGAATTTATGTTTTTTTTATTTTCTATACTTTATCTAAATTTTCCCCAGTTAGATGTAAAACAATTTTAACATTCATTTTTAAAATTTTGATTTCTAAATTCTCTCACTTCTTCCCTGTCCCCCTTCATTGACAAGACAAGTGGTTTGATATAGGTTATATACATGCAGTCAAGCAAAACATATCAATAATTTTCATCTTGTGAAAGATAATATAGACAAAAAACTTCAAGAAAAATAAAGTTTAAAAAGTATCATTAAATCTATATTCCAACATCATCAGTTATTTCTCTGGGGATGTATAGAATTTTTCATCTTATGTCCTTCAGAAGTGTATTGCTGAGAATAGCTAAATTATTTAGAGCTGATCATCTTACAATAATAATATTACTTTGTATACAGTGGTTTCCACTTTGCTTCAGTTCCTACAAATATTAGCATATTTTTCTGAGAGTATCCTATTCCTCATTTTTTTCTAGTATCATATATTCCATCAAAATCATATACCATAACTTGTTCAGCCATTGACTGGTATTCCTTCAATTTCTAATTCTTTGTCCTCAGAAATAAACCATTGTTTTAAATATTTTTTACATATAGGTCTTTTTTTCATTTTTAAAAATCTCTTTTGGGATACAGACCTAGAATGGTATTACTAAATCAAAGGGTATGATTCGTTTTATTGCCCTTTGAGTGTAGTTCTCAATTGCTCTATAGGATGGTTGAATCAGTTTATGATTCCATAACAATGCATTAATATCTCATTTTCCCACATCCCTCAATATTTATCATTTACCTTTTTTGTCCTATTAGCCAATCTAATAGGTATGAGTTAGTACCTCAAAATTCTTTGAATTCGAAATTCTCTAATCCATAGTGAATTAGTGTATTCTTTCATATGGATATGTATATCTTTGATCACTTTATCTTAAAAGGGATCATATAGTTTGATAATTAATCAATTGGGGAATGGCTCTTATTTCTACAAATTTGACCTACTCATTTTTGAGAAATGAGGCTTTTATCAGAAAAAAAATAAAACTTCCTTCAATTTTTTTTCCCCACGGTTACTATAGCTAACTGTATTCCCGTCCATTCTACTCCCTGCATTTATTCTCTCTCTCTTTTAACCACATTGCTCCTCAAACTAATTTTTCTTCTGATTACACTCTCTACTAATGTACATTCCTTTCCATCTCTTATCTTCTTATCCCTCTTCTCTTATCCTCTTCCCTTCCTACCTTCCTGTAGGGTAATATAGATTTCTATATCCAATTAAGTGTGTATTCCATTCCCTCTTGAAGCCAATTTTGATGAGAGTAAGTTTCATTTACTCCCCATCACCTGCTCCTCATCTCCCTTCAGTATAAAAGCTTTTTCTTGTCTCTTCTATGTGAGATAATTTACTATACTCTACCTTTCCCTTTCTCTTCTCCCAGTACATGTCTCTCATAACTTAATTTTAATTTTTAGATATCATCCCCTCACATTCAACTTTCACCTATAACTTTCTGTCTATATATTCTCCTCTTAACTACCCTAATAATAAGAAAGGTCTTATTAGTTACAAATATTACCTTCCAGGGCAGCTAGGTGGTGCAGTGATTAGAGCACTGGCTCTGGAGTAAGGAGGACCTGAGTTCAAATCTGGCCTCAGACACTTAACACAAAAACTAATCTTGTGACCTTGGCCAAGTCACTTAATCACAATTGCCCTCCAAAAAGCAAAAAAACAAAACAAAACAAACAAAAAAAAAACCAAGAACAAAACAAACAAATATTACCTTCCCATGTAGGAATGTAAACACTTTACACTTAAGTCCCTTATGATATTCCTTTCTTGTTTACCTTTCTATATTTCTCTTGAGTTTTGTATTTGAAAGTCACATTTTTTCTTCAACTCTAGTATTTTCAATAAAAATTCATGAATGTCTTCTATATCCATTTTTCCCCTGAAGAGTTACACTCAGTTTTTCTAGGTAGGTGATTTTTGGTTATGATCCGAGCTCCTTTGCCATCCAGAATATCATATTCTAAGAATACTGATTCCTTAACATAGAAGCTGCTAAATCTTATATTAACCCGATGATAGTTCCAACATCCTTGAATTATTACTTTCTTACGGGTGGCAATATTTTCTCCACTACCTGGGAAGTCTGGAATTTGGCTATAATATTCCTGAATGTATAAATTTTGGGATGTCTTTCAGGAGATTACAGGTGAACTCTTTTTATTTCTATTTTACCCTCTATTTCTCTAATATCAGGGCAGTTTTCTTTGATAATTTCTTGGTAGATGATATTGAGACTCTTTTATATCATGGCTTTCAGGTAGTCCAATAATTTTTTAAAGTTATCTCTCCTAACTTCATAGATAATTTGACATACAAGAACCAATATAAATATTAGGTTTATAACAAAGACTGATTATAAAGGATCCATAAGGATAGACTGTTTATGTTTTATATACATAAATATATATGTCTAAGATTCTTATTAATAATTGGGTAGTTCATAAGAAAGATTGGGGAAAACCTGAGCATGATATGAATTTAAAAGGAAAACCTAAAAAGAGTAATTATATTATATAAATAAGGTGCAAAAGGAAGAATTGATTAATAAGTGTTTGATGGGGGAGGAGGAATGGTAGTTCTGGTAGCCGACTTTCATCGGGAATGGTTATAAAAGGGAACAATACATACATATTTTTAAAAGAATATAAAAGTCTTCTAAATTCAGAAGCAATAAAATTCTAGAGGCATAAAGAGTGGGGAGAGGACAAGGAAGGAATCTTTAGAGGGGAGGTTGATAGAATAAGAAAATAGGGTACACAAGGGTGCTTATATTCATGGGAATGGGAGGAAATGGGAGGGTATCCTGGAGTGTGGGTAGGTAAGTCATATGAGGGCAAGGTAGTGGCTAAAAGTAGAGGAGGCAGGATGGGTAAGAAACAAGAGATATGCACATACATAAAACAAAAGATCAGTAGTAGAATAGATTTGGGAAAGTATCTGTCTATATATGTATGTGTATATGTATATGTATATGTGTATGTATATATCTATAGTTATGGCCATGGAGAAGCATATCTAACTTTATTGTAGCCTTCTGGGGGTGTGTGAAGGTATGCATATATTTTCAGCTATAGAGAAACATATCTAAACTTTATTGTGACCTACTTGGGGTGGTGGAGGTTGGGGGGAGGGAAAAAAAAGGAAGTAAAAAAGAGCACAACAGACATCAAAAGAAAACTCATGAGGAAGCAAAAAAGAAAAGATGGAACAATTCTCAACACAACAATTATTATATATCTTACAGGATTCCTTGAAATAAAAATTTATTGTTACGTATTTTGAATTCTCCCTTGTATTATGCTCTGCACATGCACATGACTTACTTTTTTCTTTCTAACTTTGTATTTAAGTTCCAATATTTACATTTATGATATGTTTTTGCTTCTTTTTTCTTTTTTTTAAATTAATTTATTAGTTTAGTTTCAGTTAACAAGATGCAATTCCATAGTTCCTTGATTTTCAAATTTCCTTTCCTTCCCTCCCCCCTCCCCACACTACTGCATATAGTCCAGTATATGATCTGCAAATGCATTCATATTAGACATTATTCCAATTACAAAGGCGTATTGTACTAGGTGGGATGAAAGATGGTAAGGAAGAAATAAAATGAAACAATGAAAAGAACAAGATCATTTAGTTTGCTTCCATCAGGATTCAGGCTCAGTTCTTTCTAGTTATATCTCTGGATGGCGCATTTCTCACTTTCTTGAGTCTTTCGGGATTAACTTATATCACTGCATTGCTGAAAAGAGTCCAGTCTGTCACAGTTGGTCATCACAGATATGGTATGTCTGTGATAGTATACAAGTTTCTTCTGATTCTACTCTTCTTGCTCAGCATCAGTTTGTGTAAGTCTCTACAGGTAATTATGAAATCCGTCACCTCCTCGTTTCTTATAGCACAATAATATTCCATTACATTCATATACCACATCTTGTTTAGCCATTCCCCAAGTGATGGGCACCCCTTTAGTTTCCAATTCTTTGCAACCACAAAAAGGGCTGCTAAAAATATTTTCGTACATATGGGTCTTCCTCCCACTTTTATGATATCTGTGGGATATAACCCTAGAAGTGGTATGGCTGGGTCAAAGGGTATGAAATTATTTATAATCCTTTAGGCATAATTCCAGATTTCTCTCCAGAATGGTTGGATAAGTTCACAACTCCACCAGCAATGTATTAGTGTTCCAATTTGTCCACATCCTCTCCAGCATTTGTCACTTTCTTGTTTCTTAGCCAAGCTGACTGGAGGGATGTGGTATCTCAGAGTTGTTTTGATTTGCATTTCTCTAATTAATAGTGATTTTGAGCATTTCTTCATATGCTTATAGATATCTTTAATTTCTTTCTCTGAAAACTTCCTATTCATATCCTTTGGGGAATGACTTATATTCATATAGATTTGGCTCAATTCTCTATAAATTTTAGAAATGAGTCCTTTATCAGAGACACAAGTTGTAAAAATTCTTTCCCAATTTCCCACCTCCCTCTTGATATTGGTTGCATTAGCTTAGTTTGTACAGAAGCTTTTCAATTTAATGTAATCAAAATGATCCATTTTGCATTTTATAATGCTCTCTAATTCTTGTTTGGTCCTAAAGTCTTCCCCTCTCCACAGATCTGTCAGGTAAACTATTCCTTGCTTTCCCAAATTGCTTACAGTATCATCCATTACACCTAGATCATGCACCCATTTGGACTTGATTTTGGTATATGGTGTTAGATAATGGTCTATGCCCAGTTTCTGCCATACTATATTCCAGTTTTCCCAGCAGTTTTTGTCAAATAGTGCATTCTTATCCCCAAAACTGGGGTCTTTGGGTTTATTGAACAACAGATTACTAAATTCATTAACTGCTGGGTCTCCTGCGCCCCATCTATTCCATTGATCCACTACTCTACTCCTCTGTCAGTAGCAAGCAATTTTGATGATTGCTGCTGTATAATACAGATTAAGATCTGGCAGAGCTAGTACACCTTCCCTAGCATTTCTTTTCATTAATTCCCTTGATATTCTAGACTGTTTGTTTTTCAAAATGAATTTTGTTATTATTTTGTCTAACTCTAGAAAGTAGTTTTTTGGTAAATTGATTGGTATGGCACTAAATATATAGTTTAGTTTGGGTAGAATTGTCATTTTTATTATATTAGCTCGACCCAGCCATGAGCAATTGATATTTTTCCAACTATTTAGATCTGCTTTTATTTGTGTGAGAAGTGTTTTGTAGTTGTGATCATATAGATTCTGGGTTTGTTTTGGCAAGTAGATTCCCAAATATTTTATAATGTCTACAGTGACTTTATATGGGATTTCTCTTTCTACTTCTTGCTGTTGAGTTTCATTAGAGATGTACAGGAATGCTGAGGATTTATGTGGGTTTATTTTATATCCTGCAACTTTGCCAAATTTTATTTATTGTTTCTAGTAGTTTTTTACTTGATTCTCTAGGATTCTCTAAGTATATCATCATATCATCTTCGAAGAGTGAGAGCTTGGTCACTTCTTTACCTAATTTGATTCCTTTGATTTCTTTTTCTTCTCTAATTGCTACTGCTAGTGTTTCTAGTACCAGATTGAATAAGAGGGGTGATAGTGGACACCCTTGTTCTAGTTTATCCCCATTGCATATAATACTTGCTGATGGTTTTAAATAGATGCTAGCAACTATTTTAAGGAAGGCTCCATTTATTCCTATACTTTGTAGTGTTTTTAATAGGAATGGGTGTTGTACTTTGTCAAAAGCCTTTTCTGCTTCTATTGAGATGATCTTGTGGTTTCTGCTAGTTTTATTGTTGATGTACTCAATTATACTGATGGTTTTCCTAATGTTAAACCATCCTTGCATTCCTGGAATGAATCCTACCTGATCTGAGTATATTATTTTTATGATAAGTTGTTGGAGTCTTTTGGCTAATATTTTACTTAGAATTTTTGTGTCTAAATTCATGAGGGAAATTGGTCTATAATTTTCTTTCCCTGTTTTATCTCTTCCTGATTTAGGTATCAGTACCATATTTGTGTCATAGAAAGAGTTTGGTAGGACTCCTTCTTCACTAATTTCCCCAAATAGTTTGTAGAGTATTGGAATCAATTGTTCTTTAAATGTTTGATAGAATTCAATAGTAAACCCATCTGGCCCTGGAGATTTTTTCCTAGGGAGTTCATTGATGGCTTGTTTGATTTCTTTTTCTGAGATGAGGTTATTTAGGTAATTCACTTCCTCTTCAGTTAATCTGGGCAACTTGTGATTTTGTAAATATTCATTCATTTCACTAAGATTGTCATATTTATGTGCATACAATTGGGAAAAATAATTCCTCATTATTTTTTATTTCCTCTTCATTGGAGGTTGATTCACCCTTTTTATTTTTGATACTCATAATTTGGTTTTCTTCTTTCTTTTTTTATCATATTGACTAAGGGTCTATCAATTTTGTTGATTTTTTTCATAAAACCAGCTGTTAGTTTTATTTATTAATTCAATGGTTTTCTTAATTTCAATTTTATCAATCAATCTCACTTTTGGTTTTCAATATTTCTAATTTAGTACTAAATTGGGGATTTTCAATTTGTTCTTTTTCTAGCTTTTTCAATTGCATGTCCAATTCATTGACCTCCCTTCTCTCTGCTTTAATTAAGTATGCACTCAGGGATATAAAACTTCCCCTGAGAACTGCCTTTAGTGCATCCCACAAATTTTGGTATGTTGTTTCATTATTATCATTCTCGAATGAAATTATTGATTGTTTCTATAATTTCTTGTTTGACCCACCAATTTTTTAGGATTAAATTGTTTAATTTCCAATTAGTTTTTAATCTATCTTTCCATGGCCCTTTATTGCATATAATTTTTATTGCATGATCTGAGAATGATGAACTTAACATTTCTGCCTTTTTGCACTGGATTGTGAGGTTTTAAAGCCCTAGTACATGGTTTATTTTTGAGTATGTACCATGCACTGCTGAGAAGAAAGTAAATTCCTTTTTATCCCCATTCAGTTTTCTCCAGAGATCCATCATATATAGTCTCTCTAAGATTCTATTCACCTCCTTAACTTCTTTCTTGTTTATTTTGAGGTTAGATTTATCGAGTTCAGAGAGGGGAAGATTAAGGTCCCCCACTAGTATAGTTTTGCTATCTATTTCTTCCTCTAATTCCTTTAACTTCTCCTCTAGGAATTTGGATGCTATACCACTTGGTGCATATATATTAAGTAGTGATATTGCTTCATTCTAGATGGTGCCTTTTAGTAGGATATAGTTTCCTTCCTTATCTCTTTTAATTAGATTTATTTTTGCTTTTGCTTTATCTGAGATAAGTATTACTACCCCTGCTTTTTTTACTTACCTGAGGCATAATAAATTTTACTCCAACCTTTTACCTTTACCCTGTGGGTATCTCTTTGTTTCAAATGTGTTTCTTGTAGACAGCATATTGTGGGATTATGTTTTTTAATCCATTCTGCTATCTGCCTCTGTTTTATGGGAGAGTTCATCCCATTCACATTCAAAGTAATAATGACTATCTGTCTGTTCCCCTCCATCCTATTCCCTCCCCTGTTTATGTTTTTGTTTCTTCCTTCTCCCTTCCCCTCCTTGAAGTTTTCCCTTTTGATCACCCCCTCCCTCAGTGTTCCCACCCAGTGATCCCTCTTCTTAACCTACCCTCTCCCCTTACTACTGTTTCCCTCCCTTCTAATCCCCCCTTTAGTCTCCTCTTTTTCACCCCCCCCTTACCCTTCTGTTTTCTATAGGATGCAATAAGTTTTTATACTTATCAGAGTCTATGTCTTGGGTTGTGAAATTATTTCATTCCATCTTTTCATGGGTTCTGCTGCTCTAGAATTTTTTTAGATTCATTTTGAAAGGTATTTAGAGGGTTTGGGGAGAGAGCTCAGGTGAATCTCTGCTTTGGCTCTGCAATTTTCATGATTCACATTTTCCACTGACATTCCCACATCTATCCTAGGCTATAATTGTAAATTTCTTACTCTCAAAAACAAACAAACAAAAAGAAAGACATTCTGGAGTCTAAGCACTAGGTTATCAGGTTTTGAAACTTCCTATCAATATAAGATGAGACAAGTCACCCAACTTCTCTTCTTGTATAAAATCACTTGGTTGGACTAGATGATCACTAACATTTCTTTTAGTTATAAACCTATCATCCTTTCCTTATGTGTCTATTTTTAATTCTTCTACAGTCTTTATAACCTTTGTGAACTACCTGAGGGATGGAGAGAAAGAATATTGGCTGGAAGTCAAACTAAAAGAGTGGTGGAGATATGATAAGGAATAAAATATCTGATAGAATTTGGGATCAGGAATTAGAGGGGAAATAGTAGAAGATGGAATCATGAAAGAAGATAGAATAGCTGGGTATGTGAGTTACTTGAAGTTTTTAAAAAAATTCTCATAGTATAGTTTTATAATAACATGAGTACATTACTGTAATATTTCAAAGATAAGATACTTCATTATGTAGATATCTATTTCCCCTCTAATTTCTGACCCCAAATTCTATCAGCTATTTTATTCCTTACATGTAAAATGTTGTTGTTTTTTTCAATATACTTTGTGTTTCCTTTACCAAGCTGTTCACTTGTTTTTCATGATTTTCTTGGATCACTCTCATTCTTCTTCCCTATTTTTCCTTTACCTCTCTTACTTTAAAAATCCATTTGAGTCTCTCCATAGTGTGAAACCAATTAATATTTTTTCTTGTAGGATTTGGATATAGGAGCTCTAACTATGTTATCTTCTGAGTATGTGGTTTGATCTTCCTTAAGTTGCAACTCTACCTAGGGCAGTACTGTTACTTTAACAAACTATGCAAACCTCTGAAGTAAGGCTGTCTCACCCAGGAGAATCTTCATTCTAGTTGGGCTAAGATGCAAATAGTTTCTCTGAGCTTTATTTTGTAAATTTGTCCATTATGTGTTGAAGCTTTTGATTCTGAGTGTCTCTAAGGGAATTAGGTTGCTATCAATAGAAGTACAAGTCCATGATATTATCAAGTTTCGCTTAAATTAGGACAAGGAACCAGAGAGTGACGGCTTCCCTTTATATACCAGGGAATTTCATATAAGGAGAGGGCCTTTGATGCAAAGTTTATATTGAATTTATACATCAGTTGTATGTAGGTCATGTAGGTTTTCAGATAAGAACATGAGAATAAAGTATTATAATATATATTAATATATATGTACATATATATATATATATATATACACCTGTTATTTAATATTTCAAAACACTAGTGTGTGTTAGTGTGGTAGAATGTTTTATTTCATAGAATATAAATTTCTTGAGAGTAGGTAATTTCCTTTTGTATCTTCAGTGCCTAGAATTGTTCCTGAAACAATGTTGTTTTTTTAAATGCTTGTTAATTGATTTATTTATTTCTATTGGCAAAATTCTGAACAGTTTTCATCATTTTATATTTCATATAAAATGATACTATTAAGGGAATATGCTAAACATCTGAGAAGGGCCATGATTAGTGAAGGAATAACAGGACATATTTAGTAGATTGAAAAGTGAGACAGAAAATATTTCAAATATATTTAGATTTGAGGTTGCAAAACTAAAATTTACTACAATGTGTGTCTGTTCCTCTTTTATAAACATGTGCTGCTCCAAGTAAAACAAAAATCAGATGATCATTGGATTTATCTCCAAATTAAAATGTTCCTATTCATGACAATACATAAGTGCCAATATGGTGAGTAGTTTAGATTGTGTTGTATTGTTTTAGAGTCTGACATATTGTTTTTTACTGTCTCATTAATCTACCTGTTAGACATCATTGGCATATAGAAGCATTACATGAAGGTACCATTGTCTTCTTTGGAAACTATTAAATCCCAATTGAACATTAGTCTCAATTTATATGCCCTCACAGTCATAGGAAGGGGTAGAAGGGAAGGAACACATAAGTAATTTTGATCTTTCCTTCCATATTCTTGCTACATAAGAACCTTAAATTTTAGAATTGTTCAATCTTTCACAGTTACTGAGGTGGACACTCTTTCTAATGGACTTGTGGTAACCAGTCCATGCTTTCTTATCAATGTTTTGTCCCATACCCTCCTTAAATTACCTATTTAACACACCAGACGATTTTCTCTAAGCCTTTTTAATATTACATGGTCACCATTGTTGGACTTGGATGGTCTAACTAGTTTCTCTTCTTTTTGTATCTGTTGAGGCAATAAACACTTGGATAATATTTTGATGAACCTTCTATATAAATAACCATCATTAATATTCTATAACATAGTTATGTCTACCCTATATCTCTCCATTGCTCTATTGGTTACCAATTTTTTTATTATTTTGTTGTTCAAATTATAGGAATTATAGGAAAATACTACTGTTAAAATGAATTTTGGTTTCAGGGATCACTCTGAGATCACTGA
This sequence comes from Gymnobelideus leadbeateri, assembly GCA_011680675.1. Classification (NCBI taxonomy): domain Eukaryota; kingdom Metazoa; phylum Chordata; class Mammalia; order Diprotodontia; family Petauridae; genus Gymnobelideus; species Gymnobelideus leadbeateri. The sequence goes on from WOXC01004873.1 coordinate 34,748, forward strand.
AAATATTTTACCATTTCCAAAATGCCACAACGCTCACTCTCTTTCTCCTACTCAATACTAGGTCTGGTTCATTTTCCACCTATAGTCCTTATCCAAAGTATAAGCACTGGTGGACTAAACAAATGATCATTCTACTGAACTGCATACCATTGTCTAGACAAAAGACATTCTGCAACAATTTCTTTTCATTTTGTTTGTTTTTTCCAGTAGAGATTATTAGGTGAAACTCTTTTCAGTTCTGAATCAGATAATCAGTATCATATGAAACTTGGTGAAAAATTCCTATAGTATTCTGTGGCTTGATACAAGAATAATAACGTCATTTTTATGTAGGAATACCTGGAGGGCATCACCATCCAAGGTCCCATTTGCACTTTATATAGAATATTCTCTATGACAATTGACTTACTAGACCAGTAATTCAGAATTTTGTTAGTAATAGATTAAAATAGCATAATTTGTGATCAAAATGATATTGTGCTTAGAAATATTTATACTAGAAAATATATAGAGGACGGATAATTCTATTAAGGCACAGAAAGATTACGATGTAGACACTGAAATTCAGAGAACCTATTTGCATTTTACCCCACCTAGAATGAAGATTCTACTTGGTGAGAAAGCCTTACCTAAGAGGTTTGTATAGTTTGTGAAACTAACTACTGCCCTGGGTAGAGTTGCAAATTATGGAAGATCATCTATCTTTTTATCGGCATGTGTTTTATACCCTTTTGTTCAGGGGCCTCTTCATTCATTTCCCCCATAGTACACATTATCAGGAATCATTAATTTCCACTCAGTCATTTCCATTCTTCATCTCCTGTAGCTCAATTCCTGGGAGACCCAGATCCCCTTGTCCCACCTCACATAACTCCTTTTCTGAATATCAGTGGTAAGTCATTCTCTCAGGTATAACATAAGTTGTTTTCTCCAAAGGACCAACTTTCTAGCATCTGACCTCTATCAAGTTACCATGCTAAATTCCTGTCTGGTTGATCTCTGCTTAGGGATGAAAATAATATGCTAGAGATAACTTCATAACCAAAGTGCCTCTATTCCTTTAAAAGTCTTATTTTAGGGGTGGCTAGGTGGCGCAGTGAGTAAGAGCGCTGGCCTCGGAGCTGGGATGACCCGAGATCAAATCCAGCCTCAGAAAATGAGCACCCACACATAAATAATGACTAGCCGTGTAACCTTGACCAAGTTACTTAACCCCAATTGCTTTAAAAAAAGAAAGAAAAAAAGTCTTATTTTAAGCCAAATGTTCCCTAGAACTTGTCATTCCATTCCAAATATATCTCAGAGCACAAAGAGAGTCATGACTATTGACACTAATCAAATGAATTCATTTCAATCCAACTTATACCAGTGCAGTCCTGTTCACTTCTATCCCTCTTCCCCCACCTTTTTGAGCACGTGTTTACTCACATCAAAAGTTTCCATTAATTTGGGGGCTTTAGAGGGATATTTCTGTTCTTTTATGATCTCTTGACTTTTCTGTCCACTGTCTTCCTCTAGGGAAGCTTGTTGTTTTTAAATTGTGTCTGACTCTTTGTAACCCCATTTAGGGTTTTCTGGGCAAAGATGCTGAAGTTGTTTGCCATTTACTTCTCCAATTTATTTTATAGATGAGAAAACTTAGTCAAACAGGGTTACACGACTTGCCCAAAATTACACAGCTAGTAAGTTTCTGAGGCCAGATTTGAACTGAGGAATATGAGTCTTCCTGACTCCAGGGCCAACACTCTATCTATTATATCATATCACCTACAAGCTATGGCCACATTATTTTTTTTAAAAGCTCCTAGGATTATTTCATGAAAGACTTCCAAAAGGGAAGGAAAAACCCAGTGCCAACTCTCTGCTATGGGTCCATGTGCACTATACTGACAATGGAAAATGGTGTTTTTTGTTGTCTTTTGTTTTTTTGTAGCAGTCCCCTATATTTCAACAACTTCCCAGTTGTGATCTACCTATATTTATTCAACCACATTGGAACAATTATTTGGATGACTCTGAGAAGAACACTCTTTCTTTCCACTGCAGCAAATATATATCTTTAATATAAAATACATAAATAAGTGAGGCAATATGTGTCTTATAGATTGACATTATGATAATTGTTCAATTTTCCACTTCAGTTTGTACGAGGAAAAGGAGTAAAGTTGTAGTCCTGGTGCCTGTGTTTATTTCCCTCTTCTGATAGAAATCTTGTTTTTTTTTTTTTTTTCACTCCTAAGCAGCTTGTGCTATTTTATTGATGCACAAGAATTCTCTGGAATGTGTAGTCCACAGATAGAGATGCTTTATTGGTCCACTTAACCCTTGCTTATCTTTTAAGGAAAGAGAATCTTAAGCAAAGTAGCAGTAGCAGTAGAGCAATAGTAGTAGCTAATAGATATATGGTGTTTCCTATTTGCCAGGCACTTGCTAGGATCTTTAAAATTATTGTCTCTTTTTATCTTCATAACAATGCTGGAAGGTAAGTGCTATTATTATCTTCATTTTATTGAGAAAGAAACTGAGGCAAACAAAAATTAAATGAATTGCCTGGAGTTATACAACTAGTAAATTTTTCAGGCTATATTTGTACTCAGATCTTCCTGATTCCATGCCCAGCACTCTACCCAGTACTTTTCTATTAAACTCTTAAATTATACTACAAATCTTATCTTTAAAGGCATTTCAAGTGAACAACTGTACCTATTTGAACTTCTAATATATGTCCTACTGTTACACTATCCTAGTTACTAAAAGATGCATAGTTAGCTTATGAGAATATAATATGATTATATTAATAAGGCATGCTGCTGATTACAAACATAGTGCTACTGGCCAACATAGCCCCTTTGATATTTTGCTAGTGATCACCAGTACCCCATTGACAAGCTACAGTGCATCACTATCCATCTTTGAGCCAATGAATCCCATGTGGTATGTTTTTTCTTCTCTTTCCACAGCTGTTCCCAGGTCAGTCTGGTCTGGAAATCTGATATAAATCCACCTGTTTTCCTTATCACCATTTCCTTGATGCTCCCCTGTGCCAATTATTCATTCTCCTTCCCATTTTACCAGAGTAAGTTCTCATTGTAGTCTCTCATTTTCATCTCATATAAATCCCTAGTCTTCTCTAATATCAGGTAAAATTAAGTTATGAGGGATTTCCAAGATCCAGGATGACACAGTAAGTGGTAAATCAATGTAACTCTACCACATTCACCTTCAAACAACTATGAAATAGCACTCCAAAGCAAATCCTGTGACAGCAGAACCAGCAAAAAGATGGGGTGAAACAATCTTTTGGGTGAAGAAAATTGGAAGATCACCAAGAAAATCGTATCTCATTTGGGCAAAAAGGGGAACACAGTACAGGACAGGAAGCACACCAATAAACATGCAGGAAACCCCACCTCAGTAAACTGGAGGTGGGAGTGTTGGGATTACTGAATTCCTGAGCCCAAGTGTGGTGGAGTAGGCAAACACCAACACCAGGACCCTGTACATGCTTCAGCATAAACAGGAAAACTGTCAGAGTCCAGCTCTGAAAATGTCCATCCATTTTAGCTTAGCCCTAGGCAAACAAAAAATCTCTAGCTTCTTGACCTCCACATACATCAGAGTAGCCCCAGGCAAATAGGTAAACACCAACCCTACCCTAAGCAAGCAGGCTGCAATCAGCACCAGGATCCTGCTATATATTTCAGCATAGGTTGAACAAACAAGCAGTCATCTTCAAACAGACTTCCATGTGATTCAGTGTAGCCTGTTGAAATGCAGAAACATTCTACTAGCCTAAGAACACACCAGATACCACCAATACGATCCAGGCTCAGCACCAGATAAGCTTCCAGATCACTATAGCCTCCAGTAGTGCCAGCTACTTCAACCCCTTAGCACAGCACAGGACCAGACAAGAAGGTCCCTAGTGGAACTCAGGGAAACATGAGTGCAGCACCAGGTTAAAAAATCAGGGCCTGCAACTCCTGGCACAAGTAGCTGGAGATGGTACCCCTTCCACCCTGGGAGCAAAACTCAAATTTTTTAAAAAGGGGGAAAAAGAAGGCAGAAAAGATGAGCAAAAAAGAACAAGCAAAATAATCTGATCATAGAGAGTTATCCTGGTGACAGGGAAGGTCAAAACACAAACTCAGAAGAGGACAAAAATGCCAAAACATGGGAAGAACCTAAAATATGCTGAAGAAAATGATACCTTAAAAATGGACTAACCAAAATAGCAAAAAATATCAATGAGGAGAAGAATGCCTTAAAAATCTGAATTGGTCAAGTGAAAAAGGTGGTCCAAAAGCTGATTGAAGATAATAATTACTTTAAAATTAGAATGGAGAAAATGGAAACCAATGATTTTATGAGTAACCAAGAAATTATAAAAATAGAACCAAAATAATGAAAAATTAGAAAATAATTTGAAAAATCTCATTGGAAACACCACTGACTTAGAAAATAGGTCCAGGAGAGATAATTTAAAAATTATTGGACAACCTGAAACCATGATTTAAAAAAGAGCCTCGACATCAACTATCAACAAATTATCTAGGAAAACAGCCCTGATATTCTAGAACCAGAGAGCAAAATATAAATTGTAAGAATTCACCAATCGCCTCCTGAAAGAGATCCCAAAAAGAAAACTCCTAGGATTATTGTAGTCAAATTCCAGAGTTCCCAGGTAAAGAAGAAAATATTTCAAGCAGTCAGAAAGAAAGAAGTTGAGTATTGCAGAAATGCCATCAGGATAACACAAGATCTAGCAGCTTCTGTATTAAAGGTTTGGAGGACTTGTGATATGAGAGTCTGGAGGTCAGAGGAACTAAGAATAAAACCAATAATCAGTTAACGAGCAAAACTGAGTATAATAGTTGAGGGGGGAAAATGAACATTCAATGAAATAGAGGACTTTTTGATATTGTTTTTCCCCCATATATTTATTTTATTTATTTATTTTTTCCAAATGCTTTATTAACTTCTGGTTTACATCACTCATTTCTGCCAGATTTTGAGTTGCAATTATTTTCCCCAATTTTTCCTTCCCCTTACCACAGAATTGCAGTCCCATAGGATATCCCCTCATCCCATGTGCTGTCTCCCATGCCCCTTTCAACTTTTTCAGTAGGGCAAGGTGAATCTCTGTGTCCCAATGCCTGTATATTTTATCTCCCAATTATATGTCAAATAGTATTAATAATAGTATTTATACATTTTTAAAACATTTTATTTTGAAACTTCAAATTCCAGATTCACTCCCTTCCTCCCTTGTCACCCACATTTCCGTCCCTCCTATCCCACCTCCAAGTTGGTTCATTCCCTACTTTGATCCTGTCCCCCTTCAAAAGTGGGTAGATGCAAATTCCCTCCCCCCTTCCCTTCCACCTTCCCTTTCACCATCCCCCCTCTTATCTCCTTCCCCCCCACTCTCCTGTAGGGTGAGATATTTCATCTAGTATATGTGTCATTCTCTGCCTGAACCAAATTCAATGAGAATAAGGTTTTGCTTTTTTGCCTTCCTGTTCTTTCCTTCCCTTGTAACCATTTTCCCTTGCTCTTCTATATGAGACAGTATACCCCATTCTGTCTCTCCCCATATCCTCCTGTCATATTCCTCTCTCACCTCTTAATTTCACCTTTCATGCCTTCCCACCAAATTTTACCTTTGCCCTCTATCCATACACACCTATAAACATAAACATTCACATATGCATTCATATGCCCATACATATTCGACTATTTTCATACTGAGAAAAGTTTAATCAGTTACAATTATTATTTGTCCATGTAGGAATGTAAATGGTTCAACTTTGATAAGTTTGTTATGATTTATTTTCCCTGTTTACCTTCTCAAGCATCTTTTTCTTCTTTTATCTAAATGTCAAATTTTCTATTCAAATCTGTTTTTTTTTTTCCCTCAAGAATGCTTGAAAGTCCTCTATGCCACTGAATGATCCTATTTTCCCCTGCATCATGATACTCAGTTTTGCTGGGTAGGTGATTCTTGGTTTAAATTCCAGCTCATTTCCTCTCTTGAATATCAAATTCCAAGCCTTTCAATCCCTCAGTGGAGAAGCTGCCAGATCCTGTGCTATCCCGATTTTTTTTCCCACAGTATTCAAATTGTTTCTTCCTGGCTTCTTGTAATATTTTCTCCTTGATCTGGGAATTCTGAAATGTGGCTACAATATAACTAGGAGTTTTCTTTTTGGGATCTTTTTCAGGAGATGATCTTGATTTCTCATAAAGTCACTAGCTTCCATTTGCTCCAGTCTAATTATGAAGGAATGATACTCCTTAGTGAGCTCTTGAGATTATTTTTCCATCTGGCAAATTTGGCTTTTTAAGGGATTCTTCTCCTCATTGCCTTTTTGAGCCTCTTTAGCCATTTGAGTTAGTCTATTTGTTAAGGTGTTATTTTCCTCAGTCAGGCTGTTGACTCTCATTTCATACTTTTCTTGCATCTTTCTCATTTCTCTTCCTAATTTTTATTCCACTTCTCTTATCTGCATCTTAAGGTCCTCTATGGCCTGTAACCAGCTTGTATTTTCATTTGGGGGTTTTGGTACAGGAGTTCTGACTTCCCAATCTTCCTCCTGTTCCATGCTTCTATCCTCTTTGCCTCCCAAATAGGAGTCTAATGTTGAATTTTTCTGTTTATTTTGTTTCCTTTGCCTAGGCATGTTGCCACTGAATTACTTTACTTTTGGGCTTGTTGCCACAGTAGGACTCTGCAACGAGTCAGTGGAGCTTCCATCCCAAATGCTGGCATTTTTTCAGCTGCCAGAGGTATTAGTTGGGTGCCCTCTCTGGAGCCTCCATATGTTCTGGCAAGCTGGTCACACACCTCAAGACCTCCACCCTAGACTTCAATACAGATCCAAGAAGGTTAAACAAGAATGATTACCCCCAAGACTGTTTTCCTGGTCCCCCTACAGTCCACAGGCCAGGAACTGAAGCTGCCACTTGTAACCATGGCTGTGCTGAAGTGTCTCATTGGTTTTGTGCCCCTAGTGAAAGAGCCTGACACACTCTCCCCACTAATGAGTCCCAAGGTCCATACTGCACTACCTTCTCACTTTGTCCATGACATTTATGTGTTGGTACTTCTGGAATTGCCACAGCTGCTGGTGTTCTGGAGTCCCTCCAGCTGGCTGCTGGTCCCGCCACCCTGGGGCTAAAACCTCTGTCTCTCGTGGTCCTGCACTCAACTCCCAGAGCACTATGTTGGCCACTCCCTGCCGGGATGCTGGCTGTCCTCAGTGGGAAGTTAGCTTCTCTGTGTCATTTTGTGACTTGTGGAGCTATAGAGGTTGTTCAGATTCCCCTTTTACATGAAATAGGAAGTGGTGATGGCCAGAGCACTGGGGTAGGGCTGTTATTACTCTGCCATCTTGATTCCACCCCCCTTCCCTACTTTTCGATATTCTTGATGAAATCAACAGAGCTGAATAGAAAATTTGGCTTTCAAACTCAAGTATCAATAGAAGCATGAAAAGGTAAATAGAAAAGAAAAGTCATAAGGGACTTAATAAAGTTGGACTATTTACATTCCTACATGGAAAAATGAAATGAAAAATTCATAAACTCTATGGGCAAAACCCCAAAGAAAAATGGAAAGTGGTCTTTAGCAGAGAAAGAACTCACGAAAGAGTACAAAACAGGAGCTTAAAATCATGTAAAGAGGTAAAAGAAAAATAAGTGAATGAAATGAGAGTGATACAAGAAAAAAGAGTTAACAGCTTGGAAAAAGAAAACAAGTGCTAAAGAAGCAGACCTGACCAGATGAAAAAGGAGACACAAAAATACAATGAAGAAAACACCTTGCAGAATACAACTGGCGAAATGGGAAAGTACAAAAATTAAGTGAGGAAAAATGTCTTAAAATGCCTTAAAAGTTAGAATTGTGGGTCAAGATGGATTAAAAAGCCAATGAGGAGAACAATGCCTTAAAAAGCCAAATTTGCTAGATGGAAAAAGAATCTCAAAAGCTCACTGAAGATATTCCTTCCGTCAGAATTAGACTGGAGCAAATGGAAGTTAGTGACTTTATGAGAAATCAAGATGCAGTTAAACAGATCCAAGCAATTAAAAGAATAGAAGGCAATGTAAAATACCTCATGGCAAAAACCACTGACCTGGAAAATAAATCCAGGAGAGATAATTTAAAAATTATTGTACTACCTGAAAGCCATGGTCAAAGAAAGAATGTAGAAATGATCCTTCAAGAAATTCTCAAGGAAAATTGACCTGATGTTTTAGACCCAGAGGGCAAAATAGAGGTTGAAAGAATGCACAGATCACTTCCCAAAAAGAAAAGTGAGGAAAGGAGTGGATCTGAAATTCGAAGTTTTAAAATTAAATGTTTCAAATATATATAAATACTATTATTAATCCTATTTTGCATGTAATTGGGAGATAAGATGTGCAGGCATTGGGGCACAGAGATTCACTTTGCCCTAATTGAAAAGTCAAAGGGGGTATGGGAGAATATATGGGAGAGAGCAGATTGGATGAGGGGATATCCTCTGGGACTGCTATTCTGGGGAGGTGGGGAGCGAAAAAATGGGGAAAATTGTAACTCAAAATCTGGCAGAAATGAATGATGTTACCCAGAAGTTAATAAAGTGTTGGAAAAAAAAATTAGAATAGGGTAAGTGGATACTAATGACTCTATGAGGTATCAAGAATAAGAAATAAATGAAAGAGAATAAATAAAATGACTCATGTGAAAAACCAAATGAACTGGAAAATCGGTCCAGGAGAGGCAACATCACAATAATTGGGTTACCTGAAAGCCATAATCTAAAGGAGCACCTGGATCGCACCTTTCAAGAAATTATAAAGAAAAACTCCTTTGATATTTCAGAACCAAAGACCAAAATAGATATTGAAAGAATCTACCCATCACCTTAGGAAACAGATGCCAAAATAAAAACTCCAAGGTACACTATTGCCAAATTTCAGAGTTATCAGTTATCAAAGAAAAAAAAATTATACAAGTGGCCAGAATAAAAATAATTCAAATATTGAAAGCCACAATCATTATTACACAACAGTTGGCCACTGCAACATTAAAAGATTGGATATAATGTAACATGATATTCTAAAAGACAAAGGGAGTAGGGCTACAATGAAGATTCACTTGACTGGCAAAACTAAGCCTAATACATATAAATGGGGGGAAAAGGACATTCAATGAAATAGAAGGATTTCAAGGTTTCATAAAGAGAAGACCAGAAATAAACTAAAAACTTTTTCTCTATTTTCAAGAATCAAGAGAAGCATGAACAGGTAAAAAGGGGAAAGAAAACATAAGGGAATCTATAAAGCTAAATTCTTTACATCCCTAAATGGGAAGATGTTAACTGTAATCATCAAAAATTGTATTCTTTAGAGTACAGCTAGAAAGGATATACATAAAGAGTACAGATATAATGTAAATTTGAGAGAATGACATAAAAAAGATTAAGAGATGAGAAAGAGGAGTACACTGAGTGCAGAAGTAGGGAGAGATAGAATGAGGTAAATTATTTTACATGAAAAAGGATGAAAGACATTACATTGGAGGAGGAGGATGGGAAATGGGCATTGCTTGAACCTTACTCCCACCAACATCGTCTCAAAGAGTGAATCATATACAGAATCACTTGAATATTGAAATTTATCTTACCCAACAGGGAAGTAGAAGGGGAGGAGATTAAGTAAAGGGGGAAGTGGGGACATACACAAGAGAACGTACAGCAGGGGAGGTGGTAGAGAGAAGTAAAATACTGGTGAGGATGGAAAGGGTGAAAGAAGAGAGAGGACAAAGAGGAGGAATAATAGGATGGAAAGAAATACACAGGTAGTAATCATAACTGTGCATATGGATGGCATGAATTCTCCCATAAAATATACTTAAAAGGGATAGATAGGGAAAGAAAAAGATAGGGAGGAAAACATCATACTAAATGGTGCCATAGACAATATAGCAACATCACTACTAAATATATATGCACCAAGTAGTATAGCATTCTGATTCTTAAAGGAGAAATGAAATAAGTTACAGGAAGACATAGATAATAAAAGTAGAGTAGTGCAGGACCTCAAATACCCCTCTCAGAACTAGAAAAATCCAACCAAAAATAACAGGAAACTAAGGAGGTAAATAGAATAGTAGAAAAGTTAGGTATGACAGAACTTTGGAGAAAACTTAATGGGAACAGCAAGCAACACAGCTTTTCTCAGGAGTATATAGTACCTACACACAAAAATTTATCATTTAATGGGCCATAAAAAGCTACAAATCAAATGTAGAAAGGCGCAAATATTAAATGTATGTCTTTCGGATCATAATGCAATTCAAATTGCATTCAAGAAATAAATTAAAATTCATTGGTAACTACATAACCTGATACTAAGGAATAAGTGCGTCAAAGAACAAATCATAGAAGCAATGAATAAGCTCACTAAAGTGAAATGCCAGAGAGGTGATTACAGCAATATATCACAAGGCTTATACACTATTAACAGTTATCATGTATGCTAGAAATAATGGGTTTGTTCAATATTAGGAAAACTATCAACATAATTGACCATATCCATAAAAAAAACAAAAGAAATCATATGATCATATCAGTAGATGTTGAAAAGTTTTTAGACAAAATATAATTCCCATTCCCATTAAAACCAATACAGAGCTTAGGAATAAAGGGAACATTTCCTAAAATGATATATAGTATCTATCTAAAACCATCAGCAAGCATTATCTGCAATGTGGATAAGTTAGAAGCCTCCCAATAAGATCAGTTGTGAAACAAGGATTCCCATTATCACCACTATTATTCCACATAGAACCAGAAATGTTAGCAATAGCAAAAAAAAAAAAAAAAGATGGAAAAGAAAAAAAGTAAAATAGGCAATGAGGAAACAAAATTATCATTCCATTTTTTTTAACAAATGCTTTATTAACTTCTGGTTTACATCATTCATTTCCGCCAGATTTTGAGTTACATTTTCCCCCATTTTTCCCCTATCCACCACACCAGAATAGCAGTCCCAAAAGATATCCCCTCATCCAATCTGCTCTCTCCCATATTTTCTCCCATACCCCCTTCAACTTTACCATTATGGCAAGGTGAATCTCTGTGCCCCAATGCCTGCACATCTTATCTCCCAATTACATGCAAAATAGTATTAATAATAGTATTTATACATATTTGAAACATTTAATTTTAAAACTTCGAATTTCAGATCCATTCCCTTCCTCCCTTGTCACCCACTCCCTCTGGGAAGATAAGCAATTCAGTATGTGTTGTACATGTATAGCTATGCAAAACATTACCATAGTAGATATATTGTAAAAAGACTGACTATATTTCCCTCCCACCCATCCTACCCCCACCTGGTCCATTCCTTGCTTTGATCCTGTCCCTCTTCCAAAGTGGGTACTTCCAACCTCCCTTCCCCCTAGAATGCCCTCCTCTCCATCATCTCCCCTCTCATCCCCCTTCCACCTATTCTCCTGCAGGGTGAGATATCCCATTTAGTATGTATGTCATTCTTTCCCTGAGCCAAATTCAATGAGAATATGGTTTTGCCTTTTTGCCTTACCATTTTTCTCCTCCCCTGCATCCATGAGATAGTTAACCCTACCCTGTCTCTCCCCATCTCCTCTTGCCACTTTCCTCTCTCACCTCTTAACTTCACCCCTTAAGTATCATCCTTTCCCACCAAATTCATTCTGTGCCCTCTATCCATGTATACCTGTAAACATATATACACACATTCACATATGTATTCATATCCCCATAAACCCTTCTTCAATTATTTTCATAGTGATAAAGCTTTCATCAGGCACAGTTATTGTTTTTCCATGTAGGAATGTAAATAGTTCAAGTTTGATAAATTCATTTTTATTTCTTTTCCCTGATTACCTTCTCAAGAATCTCTTGCTTCTTGTGTCTGATTGTCACATTTTCTATTCAGCTCTGGTTTTTTCCTCAAGAATGCTTGAAAAGTCCTCTATTCCACTGAATGACCATATTTTCCCCTGAAACAAAATGCTCAGTTTTGCTGTGTAGGTGATTCTTGGTTTTAATGCCAGGTCTTTTGCGCTGCAGAATTTCATATTCCATGCCCTTCGACCCCTCAGTGTAGAAGCTGCCAGATCCTGTGCTATTCTGATAGTGTTTCCACAATATTGAAATTGTTTCTTCCTAGCTGCTTGTAGTATTTTCTCCTTGATCTGGGAATTCTGGAACCTAGCTATAATATTCCTAGGAATTTTCTTTTTGGGAAGTGTTCTTTGGATTCTTTCAACCTCTGTTTCCCCCTCTGGATCAAAAACATCAGGGCAGTTTTCCTTGAGAATTTCTTGAAGGATGATTTCTGGGTTCTTTGTTTGATCATGGCTTTCAGGTAGTCCAATAATTTTTAAATTATCTCTCCTGGATCTATTTTCCAGGTCAGTGCTTTTTCCCATGAGATATTTCACATTGTTTCTATTCTTTCATTTTTTTGGATCTGTTTAATAGTGTCTTGATTTCTCATAAAGTCACTAGCTTCCATTTGCTCCAGTCTAAGTCTGAAGGAATGAATCTCCTCAGTGAGCTTTTGAGAGATTCTTTATCCCTCTGGAAAATTTGGGTTTTTAAGGCATTCTTCTCCTCCTTGCCCTTTTGAGCCTCCTTTGCCATTTGAGTTAGTCTATTTTTTAAGGTGTTATTTTCCTCAGTCAGGCTGTTGATTCTCATTTCATACTTTTCCTGCATCCTTCTCATTTCTCTTCCCAATTTTTCTTACACTTCTCTTATTTGGTTTTTGAAATGCTTCTTAAGGTCCTCTATGGCCTGTATCAAGCCCATATTTTCATTTGGGGCTTTTGGTGAAGGATTTCTGACCTCACAATTCTCCTCCTGTTCCATGCTTCAATACTCTTTGCCTCCATAATAGGAGTCTAATGTTGCATTTTTCTGTTTATTTTGTTTCTTTTGCCTAGGCATGTTTCCAATTAATTACTTGATTTTTGGGCTTGTTGCCACAGTAGGACTCTGCCACCAAACAGTGGAGCTTCTGTCCCAAAAGTTGGGGCCTTCACACTTCCAGAGGTATTAATTGGATGGCCTCTGTGAAGCCTCCATATGCTCTGGCAAGCTGGATACCCACCCCAAGATGTCCTCTCCACACTGCAATACAGATCCAGGGAGGTCAGAGCAAGAACAATTACCCCCCAAGACTGTTTGCTGGATCTCCCTACAGTTCTCAGGCCAGGAGCTAAAGTTGCCACTGAAGCTGCTAAATGGTGTCTGTGCTGTGTCTCCTCAACTGCTTCTTCCTCCAGGGGAAGAAGCACGATGCGTTCCCCAAATACTGGTCCCAAAGTCCATAGGGCACTAACCTCTCACTTTGTCCTAGGCATGTCTGTGTTGATAATTCTGGAATCGCCATAGCTGCTGGTGTTCTGGGATCCCTCCACCTGGCTGCTGGCCCAGCAGCCCTGGGACTAAAACCATGACTCAGGCGGGCCTGGGCTGTGCTCCCAGAGAGCTGTGCTGGCCCCTCCTGGAGTGCTGTGCTGGCCATTACCTGGTGGGCTGCTGGGCTGTCCTCACAGTGAGGTTAGCTTCTCTGTCTTGTTCTGTGGGTGCTGGAGCTCCAGAAGTTGTTTTGAGTCCAACTTTTACATGGTTTGGAAGTGGTGTGGCCTGGAGTGCCTTGGAAGTGCTGTTTCTACTCCACCATCTTGGCTCACCCCCCAAAAAAACCTATCATTCTTTGCAGATGATATAATGGTATAATAAGAGAATCAGAGAATCAACCAAAAATATAGTTAATTAAAAACTTTAGCAAAGTTGCAGGATATGAGATAAACACACATAAATCATCAGCATTTTCTATATGACCAAAAAAAATCAAAAAGCAAGACACAGAAAAAGAAATTTTACTTGAAATAACTGGAGACAATACAAAATACTTGGGAGTCTATTTGCCAAGATAAACCCAAGAACTATATGAACACATTTACCAAACACTGTTCCCACAAAAAAGTAAAATCTTAATAATTAGCAAAAAAGTCAATTGCTCATGTGTAGGCCAATATTGGAAATTGAGTGGATGCTCATCAATTGGGGAATGGATAAATACGCTATCTTATATTAGTGTACTGGAATACTGTTATGCTATAATAAATTATGAAGACATTAATTTCAGAAAAAAAATCTGGAAAGATTTGTACATCCTGAGGCAACCAGAAAAAAAAAAAAACACAGTATCAGAAACATTGTATTATAATCAAGTATGAATGACTCATATCTTCTCATGAACACAATGATTCAAGACAAGTAAAGGAGTCATGAAAGAAAATGCTATCCATATCTGGAAATAAACTGACAGACTTTGAATGCAAATTGAAGCATACTTTTTTCACATCTTTTATTCTTTTTCATGTTTATCCCTCTTTTGATCTGTTTCTTCATTCACAACTATGACTAGTACAGAACTATGTTTTACATAACAGTAATATATAACCTATGTCAAATTGCCTAACATTTTAGAAAGAAGGGAGGGAAGGGAAGGAGAAAAATTTGGAACTCAAAACCTTGTATAAGTGAATGCTAAAAATTGTCTTGACGTGTAACTGGGAAAAATACTATTAAAATAATAAAAAATGAAATCTGAAAAAAAATGACCATTTTCACAGTAATTTTTAACTCCCTCCCTCATAACGTAGCAAATATGTAATAGGTTCCAGAAAAGAGTTACACTATGCTACCCAAGTTCAGACAGAGGAGGAATCACTTGCATCAAGAATATTTGAGGGGCGGCCAGGCGGCATAGTGAATAGAGCACTGGCACTGGAGTCGGGAGGACCAGAGTTCAAATCCAGCCTCAGACACTTACCACAAAAATTAGCTGTGTGACCTTGGGCAAGTCAATTAACCTCAGTCGCCCTAAAAAAAAGAATATTTGAGAATGCTTCATGGAGGACATGGTATTTCAGATAGACATTGAAGGATTGGTAGTAAAACACGTGTGGTGTTTTAAAAAGTAACATTTAAAATGGATTTTTTGTCAGTGGTAGCTATTTTAGGTTGTCTAGAATCTAGTGATCAAGATAGTAACATGGTAATAGTTGAAGTCATCTTTAACTGGAAAACTCTGTAAATGGAAAGATATTCTGGAGCTAAATAGAAGAGTGTATTAATTGTCAGGTTAAGAGGTTTGGAACTTTTAAAATGTGTAATGGAGATTCAAAGAAATTTCTGAAACACTGAGGGCCATAATTTAGAAACATTAGCCTGGTAATGATGCATGGGCAAGTATAAGAATATAGAGGTAATGGAGACAGAAAAAAATCAGCGAAGTGTACATTATTAATATTTTGAATGAAATGAAATAAGTTTGGAACAAAGTAAGAAATAATAATTGAAAAAAGAGGTCCAGTAGGAGATATATAGGAAAGCTAATATTGATCAATCTGATGTCTCCAAGGTTTGATCCCACATAAGAAGGCATAAATAAAATTAAGAATAAAGTAAAGAGGAAGCAAGGTTTTGGAGGAGCAGATGTTGGGTGTGGTTTAAGGTTAACTCCAAAGTACTAGAGAAATACCACTCAAATGGAGAAGATTCATAGACAATTTGAAACTATATACTAGTGCTTGGAAAAGAGGTAGATTACAGGTATATTTTTGGGAGAATTCATAAAAATTATCTTCAAAACTATCGAAACAGCAGTGATTACTGACTACCCAGTTGCATGCCTTATGCATAATAGACAGTAATGATTAGTCAAGCTGAGTTGAAAGGTGAGTGTGTATAGAAAGAAAGAGCAAATAACTCAAGAGAGAACTTTGGGAATGTAAGGGAATAAATAAGTTCATTTGATCTTATGTTTCATTGAAATGAGCGGGGAGGGTTATTTCTTGTTTTGTTCAAACCATATATGGAATGTAGTAATCACTTTTGGATACATATACTTACATGTATGTATGTATGTATGTGTATGCATGTATATGTGTTGCATGCACACACACATATATACACACTGACCACTGGAGAATGTCAAAAAGAGAATGATGAAGATGGTGAGGGGATTCAAAACATCTGACTGATAAAGAAGTTGAATGAATTGGGTATGTATAATCCTGGAGAAGGAAAACTTTTGGGACAGAGAATGAAGGTTTCCAATTTTTTTAAGTGTCGTATATAATAGGAATTCAAGTCGTATTGTTAAGTACAAGAAAGCAGAAATAGGATGAATTGATTGGAGTTACAAATTGTGGTTTACCATGAGGGCAAAATTTCTAACAATTAGGTCCGTCAATCAGATAATCAATAACTGGCATTCTTACTTGCTAGCATTAGGCAAAGCATATTGCATTTACTTGCCCATATTGAACACCTCACCCCACCCCCCATAAAGGAGCAGTGCATAGAAGTAGGCAAATTTAGGCTCAATGGAAAGAAAAAAGAAAACAAATTTTCAAGGAAGAGTTATAATGGATAGCTTTGGAGTGATGGAATTTTCCCTTATAGTCAATCAATAGCTGAATGATTACTTGACCAGTATATCTTAAAGGGGACTTTTTCAGACACTGGTTGAACTATATGTCTTCCAAAGTCTGCACCAACCAAAGGTACTTTGTGAACAACTTCATCCCATGACACATGAGTTTCTCACAATGGGCTTTTGAAAACTTTTTTTTTCTTTTTTGCCTTGAGCTCTCAATACCCTCCCTGTCTTTTCTTATGTCTGCAGATAGGCCCAAGTTCTAATATGCTGAAAATATAGAATCTGTATGAGGTGAGATTCTTCAACTTCCTTCTTTTCTGCCTCAAAATTTCCCAGTGTGTATGCATATATGCAAGTGTATATACATATCCATTCATATGGAAGATGATATATGCCTCATATATATATATATATGTGCATATACATGCATCATCACCATTATCATAATCATCCCCTCTATCTCACTTGCATCAGAAGGAAACATGTTACTTTTCTGTTATACCAATTAACCTGTTGGTTTTCGTTTTGTTTTTGTTTTTTTTTTTTTTTGCTTTTTTTTTTTTGGAGGGCAGTTAGGGATAAGTGGCTTGCCTAAAGTCACATGGCTAGTTTTTTGTCTTAAATGTCTGAGGCTGGATTTGAACTCAGTTCTTCCTGACTCCGCGTTGGTGCTCTATTCACTGTGCCACCTAGCTACCCCTTAACCAATGTGTTTGAATGCACTCCACCCTGCCTCCTTCAATTTTTTCCTCCACATACTATACCAGTACCATGCCTACCATATTTTCTATTATAAAATAATATTTATAAACATGATACAGGTCTTAATCTAGATCATCTAGCCTTATCATCATACATTCCCCTCTAAAAATTCATGACATGTGATCTTTGGAATCCTTTCCTCTGATACATCTGGTAACAGCAGATTTATTACTGATTGAGGCAGCCCACAACCTCCTACATGAGGCCTATCCAGAGCCCCACTGTTTATATTGGTGGTTATCTCAGTAGCTTGCTAAATCTAGGCCAGATTCCAGCAATGCTTTATTTGATTCCCTGGTCATCTCCTTTCCAGACACCATAATGTAAGTGTTATGAGCTTCCTTTTTTAGTTCCAAAACCAAAATCAAATAAAACTTTTTCTCCTGGAAACAATGACTCAATCTGTTTCCCCTATGGCTCTACTTACCTTTCCAGTAACTTTCCAAACTACCCTAGCAAATTATTACCTATATGATCTTGGGCAAATTATTTCACATCTTAGTTATAGTTTCCTCATTTCAAAAATTAGGATAATGTACTAGGTTAGTTCCTTTATATTCCTAAATCTCTGATCCTGTGCATGGAATGTATGCCTTCTCTCCATCATATTTTCTACCCAGAGCTCTTGTTCTTACTTTCTTTAATATAGTTAAAACAAACAATTTTTGGTTATTCTCACAACCCCAGCTCATTCTGTCAAAACTCCTGACACAATTTTTATAGTCCCTGTGATATTCTTTTGAATTCCTTCTGTTTCCTGTTCTTATTTCCATGTTTTTAAAATGACTTTAAAAAATCTACTTGGTTAATTAGTTCCCTGACATTTTCCTCCTTATCTGAATTATTTCTTCAGAATTTGGTTTTTGAGAATTTTCCATTTTTCCTGTCCTGATGCCTGTAGTATTCATAGGATACCTACTTATCTTTCCTCTGAATCCATTGAAATCTCCTTTTCCTGTAACCAGAGCATATATCAAGTTATCCTAGCTTTCCTCTTTATTTCAAACTAGGAAAGAGAACCCTTGCCCCCAAGATACCTATCTTTTCTACCCCTAAAATAACTTCCTGAATGTCAGTGATGATCAATTCCAAACTAAAGCTTCTTTACCTTGGTTCCTCCATTTTTAGGGAGATGACATTAATCAGAAATAATTACCTGTAATTTTGACAGAGAGATCTTTAGCAGAAAATTCATGTAACCTAGTACTCCTACAGCATACTTATGGGAAGGGCTTGTAATATCTACTGAATTCATTCTTTTCTTTAAATCTAGGGAACCTGTAGTAAACTCTAAGGATAACATCTCTTCTCTTTCAGCCTCTATTGGTCTTCACCTTTATTGTCTCCATTATGCTGGCTCTCTGATTCCTGGATTTACTCAGGCTAACATAAATTCCTAATATGCAAACATACAAGGAACCTCCTTCTCTCCCATTGCTTTCTAATACACATCTTAAACTATTTCTTTCACATAAAGTATATCAGTCTTCAGTCACATTGCAGTCTCATGTCTTATTTTACCAATTCCATTGATAATTATGGGGCCAAATTATGACATCTCGTTCTTCTTACTTGTTGCCTATATTTTGTACATTTGGAGATTATATGAGATATTGTATTTTTCCTACAGATGTTAACTTTTATTTTGTCTTCTGTTAACATCTTAGTGTCTCTCTTCTATTCTTTTTATATTGTAGCTACTCTCCATCTTACTGGATATAGGTAGGCAGTATTCTCTTTCCTTTTTCCTTTTCAGGAAAATATTCTGGAAGTCCAGCTGGTGTTGGATCATAAGAATTTTAGTGGAACCTGTGAAACAAGTTTGATTTTAAATGTGAGTATATTGAAATTGAACTGCTAGTAGGATTTCCAGGGGAAACTGAGTCAAAAAGTTAAAACTAATGCTTAAAATTCAAGCAGAATATAAGAATTTATGAAGCAAAGTGAATAGGAATTTACATAATCTATAGGAAAACATGCTAAGCCTACCTCATGTATAAAGCATTTTTAAACTTTCACATACTTTAATATTAGAGTTGGTTTGCGGATCCATCATTAAGGAATTTTCAAATGACAGTATCACCAGTGATTCATTAGGGATTGAATCATTGATTCATAAACTTCTGAGGAAAATCTAATATGATTTTAAAAACACATTTCATTGAAGTGTTTATAAAATGTTTTTATATGCTTTAGACATAGTAGGAATTGCTTGGTATCTTTCAATAGATACTGATGAAAAGATTCTTTTTCCACTCAGAACAGGATAGTAGAAATTGTGTTCATTCATAAATGACTTAATTAGTAGGAGGAACTTTTCAGAACTCTAGTTCACAGATCCTTTTACACTCAATCTTCCAGTGACTAAATCTGATTGTCTTTCCTAATTCAGTACCCCATTTGACCTCTATTCTGCATTTGACTCTGTTGGCCATCCTCTCATCATGAATACTCTTTGGACTGACTGTTCCCTCTCCTGGTTTTACTACTTTTCTGACTGCTCCTTTTTAGTTTACTTTCCCAGCTCTTTATCAATCTCACACTCCCAAACCATGTATATTTCTGAAGACTGTGTCTTGGGTCTAATTCTCTTTCCTCTATGTACTTTCTCTGGATGACCCCATCAATTCTCATGGGTTTAATTGTTATCTATGTGCAGATGCCTAACAGATCTGCATAGCCAACAAGATTTTCCCTTGAATTTCAGTCCTATATCTCCAACTGCCTATTGGACATTCCAGATTAGTTGTCCCAGGTGTTTTAAAGTCAAAATATTGAAAATGGAACTTCCCTCTCCCTTTCTCTTTTTCTAAACTTCCATATTCCTATCTAATTCATATCTAGTCCCTTAAGTTAGCAGTCACCAATCATCAATCTAGATGCTTAAGCTGGACATTTTCATCTCTATAGAAGCTCTCATCTGATTCCTTCTCCCTATTCACACAACTTTATTCAGGCTCTCATCATCTCTCACACAGTTAATTCCCATGGCCTTCTTTGGTCTCCTTGCATAAAGTCACTACCCACTTCACTCTATCTAGCTTTTATGCACCTGCCAGAGTGATTTTCCTAAGTCACAGATCTGATAATTTTGCTCCCTACTCATTAAACTTCAGTGGTTCCCTATTTCCTATAGTATAAAGTAGTTTTAACAGTCCTTTACAACATACATCCAATCTATCTTCTATGACCTAAATAGCCTCATGAGTCAGTGCATAGAGCAGTCAACTTGGATTCAAAAAGAACTAAGTTAGAATCTTGTTTCTGAAACATATTGGTTATTTGCCCATAATATGTGACAAGTTATTTAACCTCTCTGTTTCTAAATTTTCTCATTTATAAAATGTGAATAATAATAGTATATACCACTCAGGGTTGTTTTGGGGACCAAATGAGGTAATTTATGAAAAGTACTTCACTAACTGTGTTATTGTTGATAGTATTATTATTACTACTAGTACTAGTACTAGTGCTGCTGCTTCTGCTACTACTACTACTACTACTACTACTACTACTACTACTACTACTACTATTACTACTACTACTACTACTACTATTACTACTACTACTACTACTACTACTACCTCCTGAGCCCATATTCTGTGATTCAGTAAAGCTGACTTCTAATCTTTGCAGTGGCTTTTCTCCATACCTGTAATGTGTTCTCTACTCTATTTCAATTAACTCCTCACTTCCTTATAGAAACAGTTCAAGTATCACATTCTACATGCATTCTTTTCCTTATCTCCTCCACCATCAAAATGTCGCTGACCTCTTCCCTCACTATTCTTTTTTTTTTAATCTGTTCTGTATATATTTACATGTGGGAACACTATGTCTCCTGATGGAATTTAAACTCTTTTGAGAATAGGTATTGTTTCATTCTGTGTATTTGTAGCCCCAGAACCTAGCACAGTACCTGACTTAAAGTTGGAACCTAATAAATGCATGCTAATTGATCGACTCACTCTGGAAAATGAAATCTTGAAGCACCAAGGTATAATGCAAATGTTTGAAGCTCATGACTGGATGACAAAACTAGATTAAAATATAATTGCGAAATGTTTAACAAAATAAAGTAAAATATAATACAACATAATCTTAATTTTCATTTTCTTATATGCACCTGTAGGGATCAATTTCTGAGCTTGGCACCACTTTTTAATGGATATAGGGGCTTGACTTAGATTCAGAAAATCTGGATTTGTGGCACTAATTTGCTTTGTGACCCTAAGCAAGTGGTCTGAGTCTCTTTTGCTGAAAAATGTGGAAGTTTGGCTTGATGATTTTTAAGGTAACTTCTAACTCTAAATTCATGATCTTATGATAAATAACATATATATATATATATATATATATATATATATATATGTGTGTGTGTGTGTGTGTGTGTGTGTGTGTGTGTGTGTGTGTGTGTGTATCTACATTATATTCTTTGATTATTTTAAAGAAAAAAAAAAAGAATTGTGACTGACTTCTCGGTAGAATTATTTCCATAGATACTATTAAGGAGGAAACAGGATGGACAATATGATCCTTTCTTCATTGTTATTTCTATGAACTTATAGTTTACTTTTATGTTTTGTACCCCCAAAGTCATAGGACTCTATATTCACATATGCTTGATTAAATCTTAGGGGTTTAATAATTCTTTTCCCTATGGAAAACAAACAAACACAAAGAAGCAAATGAACAAATTATAAAGTGGGTCAGTTTAACTCTTTGGCTCAGGGTTCAATCAAAGATTAAAATTTTGGGAAAATATGAATAAAGATGCTCCATGGTCAATGTGTAGGTTTTCTAAAAAACTGAATAACAGACACCTCATTTCCTTCAAAGGCAAAATGTGCCATATTGGTATCAGAGTATAGGATAGTCTTTATTTCACCCCCATACAATGTATGACATAAAGTACTTGCAAGAACCCATAGATAAAGAGAAAAGGATGAAACGCCCGAATATCTGTTAGATTCCTCTTATAAGGGAAAGACAATAAGAAACAAACAAACCACAACAACAAAATCTTCCCTTCTTCTTGGGCTGTCCAAATAGGTATAAGGACAGTGCCTTTGATTCACTGAAATAAGGGACTCCCAGGTGAAGAAATTTCCTTTTCCAGTGAAAGTAGTACCTTTTCTGTAACTTACAGTCTTAGAGAAGTGCCTAGAGCCTGAAGATATTAATTGACTTACCTTGGATCACATAGGCAGCATGTGTTAGAGTTGAGACTTGTATCCAGATCTCCTTAGCTCTGAAATGAACTTTCAGTTAGTTAGCATAGTGAATAGAGTCCTGGACTTGGGATCAGGAAGATCTGAACTCAAATATTGCCTCTTAAACTTTATTGTATGTCCCTGGACAAGCCACTTTATCTGCTTAAGCCTCACTTTATTATTTCTAAAAAAGGAGATGACAATAACCTCTATTTCAATGGGTTGTTATGAGGATCGAATGAGATAATATGTATAAAGAATTTTACAAGTCTTAATTTGCTTTATAAACGCTGGCTATTGAATCATTATCACCACCACCACCACCACCATCACCACCACCATCATCATCGTGTCTATCCACCATGCTATGCTGCCTCTTAATGGAGGAATCCAGTTCTTCGTCCTCTACCTGAACAGCTTTATTTCTTCAGGTATAGCCAGTCCTTGGTGGAAGAGCTTCTTTCCTTACTTTCCAAATTCTGGGAGGCTAATGTCTTTTTTTTGCTAATGTCTTTTAAACTAAAGAACTCTTGAAATGGGGCATCTATGTGGCACAGTGAATAGAGCACCAGCCCTGGAGTCAGGAGGACCTGAGTTTAAATCAGGCCCCAGACACTTAAAACTAAGAAGCCACGTCTCCTTGGGGAAGTCACTTAACCCCAACTATCCTGCCCTCCCAACTCCAAAAAAAGCAAAAAAAAAAATAAAAAAGAACTCTTGAACTGAGGACATTGTAGTCTCAGGATTGTACATCCGGTGATACCTAAGGCTAGAAATATCTTGTCTGAATATCACTATATTTTTTCTTAGTCTCAAAAAAGGAAACATGAATGCAAAAGTAGTTATCTAGGAATTCTCAGTCACTAGCCCTCTACTTATCCTGTAAGTCACCTTTTGCCCCTGTTGGTAAGTAGGTAAGGGGTGGAAGAGTACTTAGTACACCCAATGGTGAAGTCCAAAGACAGAGAATAGAAAACGCAGAAAAAATAGAGAATTCAGGGTCTGTTACCACACTCAAATGTGAAAGTACAAAATAGAGAGTAGAGAACAAGTTAGAGAAGCCAGGAAAAGAAAAGGAAAAAGAAACCTGCTATTCTATAGTTCCCTTTTACAGACCAGTGTAAGGAGGGGAAAGTGTGACTTCCTGACCCTCAGAGTCAGGAGGACCTGAGTTAAAATCTGGCCTCAGCCACTGATTATTTTGAACGTAGCTGTAGACTCTGGAAACAGTTTCTTACCTTATTTTAGCAAGGGGCTAGAGAATATATCTATTTCCATGAGAGTGGCTTTCTGACAAAGCTACATGCTCTATAATCTCATTGTTTATTGAGGGACAAATCAAATCAATCAGGAAATCGGGAGGTCCATTAGATCAGCCCCTCTGTAAACATTTATATGACTTTTTATGGTGACAAAATGTTCCAAACAACACTATAAAACACGATAAGAAAAGGTGTGCTCGATTCAGCTTATACCAGTTTGTGAGAACTAATTAAGTTTTCAGTGTGAATATTTACAGTATAGAATTCATCAAACACTACAAAGCAATTTGATTAATTGCTTTGTTGATCATCTAGGCTTAAGAAAGTACCCCAAAATGTTAGTAATGCAAATCAAACTAAAATGTGACATTTTTCTTCAGAGAATCTTTGTTAATCATTTACTAGCACCCCTCTGTCTATGCGGCACTGTTTTGGTATTGATTTGTGATTTCATTAGTTTGGGGATTTCCTGTCATGGAAATTCCCGCCTTTGATGAGTTTAAAAAAATTTGCCAGTAATATAGTCATAGAAAAGTAGATCATATCACGATGGATTTGGAAGTGGAAGGAACCTTAGAGTTCATGAAGTCAAACTCCTTCTTTCTATACATGAGGAACCGGAGGCCCTGTGAGAAATGATTTGCCCAATTTCAAATAGGAATTGAGTGACAAGGCCAGTATTTGCATCTCTTTCCACCATCCATGAAAAGCTTAGTGATACAGTGGAAAGATAGTTGACCTCAGAGCTAAGAAGGCTGTGGAACAAGTCCTTCATCTTACACTTAGAAACTTTGTGACCCTGGGTTGGCACTTAAACTCCCATTGTTTGAGGTGACTTTCTAAGTTACAAAGAAGGAATGGAGTAGATGCAACCTTTATCCCTTTTCTTTATAGCAATAACATTACAGGTTCAGTTCACATCTTTATCCAACTCAGCTCTGATATGTCTAAGACAAGGCTTAAATACAACACTTCCTGACTCCAATGTTGGACATCTATAGCCTTCACGATGTTGTTTCTAAGTATATGCAATATTCTAATTTGTAGAGAAGGAAAATGAGGTTCAAGGTCATCAGAAAGGTTCTTGTCCTAAGTCATGAAGGTAGAAAAAAGCAACAGAAACAGAACTGAAATTCAGACTTTAGAGTCAAGTGGTGACCTTTCCACTCTATCACACTGAACACATACAATTTACAGATCTTGTTTCAGGAAGACCAGTAAATTTTCAGAAATATGCAATTTTGTTTTTCTTCAGTGATTTTTTAACAGGGAAAGCAGTAGAAGAGTGATCAAGCTTCATAGTAATGTCAGAGGTGAAATAAGAAACATAAGTAAAGGTAACAATTTGAACCTATTCAGTTCCTCTTTTCTGCCTTGCTGGATTGGCAGCTGTTCCAGCTCTGAATCCTCAGAAACCTAAGGAAAACAAAGCTTTCCTCCAACTCCAACCCCTACCCCCCCCCCCCATGCTGTGCTTACAGATCCTCATCCAAGATTTAAAACTAGGGAATCAGGCTTCAATTTAAACTATTATTAGGTCGAATCCCTTTGAAACATGCCCTCTTTCAGTGCTTACTTGGAACATGAGCTATATCTAAATATGTATATACTAGTCAAAATTAAATACAAGTCTCCAGAAACCCTGGTGTTTTCAGGTATGAAAAATGAAAGTTGCCCTTTCCTTGACTGGGAAAGATGGAAAAAAAATTCCACTGCATTTGATCCCTTCCATACCCAGGTAGAGGTTTATCAGTTACAAAATCTAGATTCTCAAAGTAGAAGTACTGAAGAGAATTGAAAGAGGGACATTTGTTGACTAGGGTGGTTATATTTGGATGGACATCTGAAAGGTAGATGTTTGTGAAAACCTATCTGAGTGAGGACTGAAAGAGGGCTGGTGGTTGGATATTCCTTTGGGCTATGCAAATGGACTGCCAAATTCTGTTTTTGTAAGTGGTGAGGGTGAGTGAAACAATGTTTTGCAGCCATTCTGGAACAATAGATCCATGTGTTCCCATTCCCAGGCTTATTTAGCATCCTTCTTCTTCCCAAAAGCCTTAAAGTTTACCCCATTCCCCTTCTCCAGTATCTCCTAATACTTATCACTCCTTTCCAAAGGTTTCACTGGGAAGAAGGCAGATATTTTATATCAATGAATCCTGGGTTGATACAATGTGTCCCATAGAAGACACCCAAAAGCTTTCAAATTTTATCTTTAAAAAACTAAAATACACCTGTGAAGAAATGACATGATAAAAGCAAAGTAAGTGAGATGATAGCACATAAACAAGTTGATTTTATTGACACAAATTGTGAGAGAGCTGTAGAGTGACTGAGAAATTTAGTTCTATGGAAGTATTATATCTATGGCACTACATTACAACGTGATGACTAAGAACTTCAGGTGACTGAACTGGTATTGATATATTCTAGTCGCTGAGTGAAATTTAGAATCATAGTATCTTATAAATGAAAAAGAGTTAAGAGTAACCAATATGGTTTTAGCTAGAGGCTGATATTGCCACTACTTTGTGTAATTTTCTGTATTTTATTTTAATGAAATAACATACAAAAGTCAAATACCATCCTTATCCTTAAGGAGTTTATTAAAGGGATACAACATATATGCATAGCTATACAAATAAGAATATACATATACATATAATAAGTAAATGAAATATAATTTTATATGAAGACTTTATGTATAATGTTTTAAATATGTTTATGTAATAAACATGTAATATTAGAGGCAGAGACTGATAAATGGAGAGATCAGAAAAATCAATTAATCATAAAATTAAATAAACATTTATTAAGTATTTAATGTGTGCTATATGCTGCTTTGTTATACAAAGATAAAAATGAAGCAATTCCTCCTCTCAAGGAATTTAAATGCCATTGGAGGAGACAACATTTTTAAATTTAAGCATATGCAGAATAAAAACAAAATACATATAATAGAGTTAAATTTAATGCAGGGAGAGGACAGTGCTAAATGTTGATGGGATAAAGGATATCAAGGAAGGCATCATATATAAAGTAGAGTTTGAGGTATGTCTTGAAAGAAGTTAGGGATATATTTGAACAATGTGAAGAGGGAAAATATTTCAGTCTGTGTGTGGCCTATGCAAAGACAAGGAAAAAGGCCTTGTGGAGGAGGTAGATATGGAGTAACTGTGCCAAGCATTATGGGAAGTTCAGTACAATATGTAGCTGTCATTCACGGGTAGCATAGAATCTTTAGGAGGTAAAGACAGAAACAAATTAAATGAATGGAGATAATAGATTATCATTAAGTGCCAGGATTAGTTCTATAGCAAATGTGAGCTCTGATAGTTTAGAGAAGAAAATGATCAAGGAACACAGAATTTTTCTGAGAGAAGAAAGGATTTAAAAGAACTGAAATATTTGCAAAGTTGGGAGAACAAACACTTGTAAATTTGGTCAGGTTGGGAGGTCTATGAAGATGTGAAGGTATTTTTAGGAACAATTAGAAGAATAGTTTAGAATCCATGGAGGACTTCTGTTAATAGTGGGAGGTACAGTTGCATAGAATCTAGGCAATATAAAGAATTTATTTGGTGCTTAATTATTGACTCAATCAAGTGAATTTTCTAGGGGAAAAACTGATTTAATTCTTTAAGATAAAATGGAAGAGGCTTGTGAGTATAGAAAAGGCATCATTAAGCCAGACAATCTTTATGAGAATACTCTGTTTTTAGGCATTTGGTAAGTCTATTGTTGTTGTTGTTGTTGTTGTTGTTGAGATAGCCCTTTTTTTTCTTTGAATTATGCTAACTTGTGTTGAATCTGACTTGAACTCAATATTCCTGTAACCATGTACATGAAACAAGCCAACTTTAAAATATTAGAAAGCACACACAAGGCCTACTGTTTCAGGCAGATGTAGCCCATATATCATAAGACCTCACTTTTCCTATTGAAAGACAGGGGAGTGTTTAACTAAATACAATAAGTAACATTTTCTCACACAAAACCCAGTTTTATATTGAGGAGACAGAGGGTATGTGTGGGGGATCGTGATGCAGTCTTGTGAAAGACCCTCTCTTAACTTATGTATTGGCTTTTGTTACTTTCACCACAACAGAAGGGGCTTTCTAGTGAGAAAATGTGAATTTAATAAAAAAAAATGCTTTTCACTACTTCCTGCCTGTTTTGCAGTTCCCCCTTCTCTAAACTCAAGAAAGACTGACTTTCTGAGAATAAAATGAAAGAACACATTGCAGAAAGTTCAGTCTGAGCCACAAACTAAACCTACTAAACTATACACACTTTTCTCAAAATATGTAAATATATTGCATCAATTATAATGCATATCTATTTTGCAATCATAGATTTCAGTTCATTTCCTCCCCTCCTTTTGACATTCCTCTCCACTCACTCCCCTGAATCTTTTGAGTCAATATCCTAACCCCATTCAGGGTACAATGACTATATTTTCTATTCTGTGTTTTTTATGCAAAGAACTGTCAGAGAGGTACCAACAATGAAGCTGTCAACTTTGAACAGGAATTGTAGCTGTTAAAATTGGTTTGAGTGGGCTTATTGACCACAGGTATTTTTCCAGTCAATGGAACACAGTGTCTGATGTGCATTAATTGCATAGTTACTGCTACCATAATGCAGATTATTTTTGAGTAGAAACCTCTTGGAAACTCCAAAGCAATACTTCTTGCAAGCAAGAGTAGTAATTATATGGTAATATGTAAAGCTGCTCTTGTCCCAGCACCTGCTAACTCCCTGATTATTAACTTACTAACAGCTGCTTGGTTATTCAGACCCTTTGGTCTGTCTCAGAAGCAAAGTCCCATCATTCAAATATGTCAGATTGTTCACATACTTTGTTTTTCATTTGTAATCACATATATTATATCATAGAATTATGTTAGCAGGAACTCTAATATGAACTAAAGCTAATTAATTGTTTGAAGTGTCTTATGTTAGCAGCCTGTGACTTTGAATTTGAGAAAAGTCAATGCTAATAGCTTTTATATGAAATATATTATTGTTGTTTTACATTTCTTCTTTAAGCTCTCTTTGATCAAACCATAGGGGCCTACTGGTTGTTCCTCACTGTTAATATACCACATCCCATCTCTGTGTCTTTTCCCCATGTGTAAAATGCTCTCCTCCCTCATATTTTACAGTCTTCCTTCTTGTTTTATTGTTTCAGTCATGTCTGACACTCCATGATCCCATTTGAAGATTTCTTGGCAAAGACACTGGGGTGGTTTTCCATTTCCTTCTCCAGATAATTTTATAGATGAATAAATTGAGGCAAACAGCTAGTAAATTTGAGACCAAATTTGAACTCAGGTCCTCCTGACTCCAGGACTGGGGCTCTATCCACTCTTTTATTTTTCCTTTTCCTCTGGTGTTGATGGTTGCTAATGCCTTCTTCCCTACAGTTACTGAATTTCTGTTCTATCAGGAAAGAAGTGTTAGAAAATTCTTAAAAGTTATATCTCTAGAGGAAAAATGTATAAATCTGCATTATCAACATTTTCTACATTATTTTTTAAAGTCTAGACCAGAGTTTTCAAACACATGGCTCAGAGCTACACTCCCAAGGGTGAGCCAGATTAAATATAAATGGGAAACAGTTAACAAAATAAATAAAATTGTAATACTAATTTGTATTGTTCTAAGTTAATATTTGGCTCCTAGGGAAACTTTTGTACATTTTCGTGGTCCTATTTCTATTTGATTTTGTTACTACTGGTTGAGATAAAAAAAATACAACAACGAGGTAATCTCTAGTTTATAAAATTTGTTGGTTTCTGTGTTATTAATGCTTAGAATGAAAATTTAACAATCAGCTCTATTAAGCCTACATGATCTGGCTCCAGAATATCCTTTTGAAGCATTTTGCATATAAGCATATATATGCTGATGGTGTCTCCATCATGTAAGGATGTAAGGAATGTAAGGAAAATGTAAGGAATGTGGGAATGTAAGGATAATATCTATTGCCTCCAGTTATAAGAGGAAATTATTTTATGACAAAGAAAATTCTACATTTCAAGATTAGTCTATTAGTTACCAAGTAAAAAAAAAAGTTAATTCATCCAGAATAATGTATGATAATAAAAGTTTATATTTGCAGAGTTAAATGCCTATATATAGTCAAACCCAGAGTACTAGATCTGGAGTCAGAAGACCTAGAGCAATCTTGGCTCTCCTTATTGCCTTTCTAAAAATGCATATCACTTAATCTTTTTTGTCTCAATTTCTTCATATATAAAATGATAATTTCTCAAGTCCCTTCTGAAACTATGATTTCATTATCAAAGAATTATGAGAGATCCTTAGACAATTGGTATTAATTTTCCATCACTTTGAAATTTAAAAAGACCTTTCCTCATTATAGTCCTAAGAGAAAGGTAATTCAATACTATTATTCCCACTTTACAGACAAGAGAACTGAGACCCAGTGAGAATACTATACCGGAAAAAACAATAGATTTAGGAGAAGGAACACTGGAGTAAGTATCAGGATCCCTCAGTTTGGGTCCCGGACTAGTTGTATGACATTAGAAGTTACTCATAATTTTTGTGCCTGTTTCCTCACCTAAAATGAGAGCATTAGACCAGACAATCTCTAAGGTTCCTGTGTCACTTCTAGCTCTAAGATCTTTTTATTCCTTTGATTCATTCAGAGATGGTGAATATACAGACTGGAATCTGAACTCATGGAAATCAACAAGTCAATTTGATAAACATTCTTTAAGCTCTTACTATGTGACAGGTCCTATACTAACATTTACTAGCTGTATGACCCTGGGTGAGTTATTTCATCTCTATCAAATTCAGTTCCCTCATATATAAATATTAAAGAATAAACCGTCTATTTAGCTACAAAATGGTTTGAATTGTTCAGTTAAATCTAATCAGCAACAATTTGTTTTGCAGAAGTAACAGCATAATGATGCAATGACACAATTCCATCTTATAAATACAGGTCCACATTTTATAGTATTAAATAGGGTGCAGGGGCAGGAAGAAAGAGAAGACTCTACATAAACATCAAGTTAAAAACAACACCAACAGCACGCTAACCCAAATGATATTAACACAACGTGTTTATGTAGGTAGGCATTTTCAATGTGAGATGGAGAAGCAGTTTAAAATTTATCAAAAGTAAAATTAACCAAAAGTAAATTTTTCAAAGCCCTGTCCCCACCCAATCAAGCATCATTTTGTGAACTACTATGTTGCGAACTTCCTAATTAACAATCATAATAAATGAATAAAAAGACTGTGTCAAAAGTGTAGGGCAAAATACCAGTAACAGACTCTTGACCTTTTCAGTCATGTTGTCACGGAGGGAGGTGGAGTAACATGAAGCAGATCTGCCCTCCACATTGGCAAGACACAATAACCCCATTGTCAAGTACGATTCCCTTGTCCAGTAATTGGATATAATCTCCTGAATGGTGTCAAGACCTTTTTAAATGTCAAGGCTTTCTGGCTCAGGGCTCTTTCTTGTTGACAGTAGCAGAATCTGAACTATCCCTGGAAGTGATAGAGATAGCAAGACTGACCAGTGGGCAAAGGGGGTGGCTGTAGAAGAGCTGCATGCATCTTGCAGAAATCTTAGGATTTTCAATGACCTCAAGATAGAAATTATTTAAAGTTATAACTGAAAGACATTGCTGCACTCCCATGGGCACCAAGCAAATTCTTGAACTTTAAAGATACCTGAAGATATTAGTGGTTTGAAAAAAAGTCAGCCTTTCTATCAAAATTATTTATTTGTTCAATATATTTGATTTTTTTTTTATTATTATAACAGACAACTGGCTACAAATAAAGGTCAACCAGTCTGATTGTTCTAAACTGAAATCATAGATATAAGTGGTGTGCATGTTTTTCTAGTTAGGTCTATTTTATTGGTGGTACTTTCAGTCAATTTACTTCATTCACAACTTTTTTTTTCCCCTGGAAACTTTCCTTTATGTATATCCAGATAAACAGTGTTAGAAGGTGGTAATGATACATAGGTTATGTAAATCAATTCATTTGAAGGGAGTAAATGTTTAATCTCTATCAACTTCAGTTCCCTCATTTATAAAGTATCTGCCCTCAAGAAGAACCCCTCCAAAACAACTATGAGAGAGAGAGAGAGAGAGAGAGAGAGAGAGAGAGAGAGAGAGAGAGAGAGAGAGAGAATATACCATCTCTTTAGCTATGAAATGGTTTGAATTGTTCAGTTAAATCTAATCAGCACCAATTTGTATATCCATATAGCCAGTGTTATAACGTTTACTAAGTATCTACACTGCGATAGATTTTGTGGAAAGGTTTAGGGACCCGAATAGGAAAAAAAAAAAAAACAATCTCTGCCTTCAGGGACCATATATCCACCCCAAACAACATCTAAACAGTAAAGTAAGGGGACAGGGAGGCCTACTAGGAAGATCCAAAAAAGAGAAAAGTTTCCTGTAATATTTTTAGGTAAGCCTTAAAGCAAGCTAAGAATTTATAAGTGCTAGAGATAAGGAAAGACAGCATTCCAGTTAGTAGGAATGACATAAATAGAGGCACACAGAGAGAAAATATAATGCTAATTTGATTGAAAATAAGGAGGTCACTATAGCTAGAATTTGGTATATGTGAAAGAGATTAATGTATAAAATAATTCTGGAAAGAGCAAGTATGAGTTAGATAGTGAAGAGCTTTAACTACCAAGTTTACTTGCTTTATTTTTCAATTATCTCCCACAGGTAATAGAGAATTATTACAAATTCTTGATCAAGGAAATGACAAACTATTCTTTATATAGTAATTTTTTGTAGCTTTGTAAAAGATGGGTTAGAAAAGAGAGATATTAGAAGCTGAGAGACGGGTGGCTATTACATTAATCTAGGCAAAATGTGATGAATTAAGGATTATCACTCCCACATCATCTCTTTACTCAGTAAACTCCCTATGGCTCCCCATTAATAAAATGATTAAATACAAATTCCTTTGTTTAGTATTCAAAACTCTTTATAACACACACACACACACACACACACACACACACACACACACACACCTTTCTCATCTTCTTATACTCTGCATACCTCCACACATACATAGATTCTTTGATCCAGTGACTGAGACCTTCTTGCTCAATCAAGACCCTCCATCTTTTGCCTCCTGGTATTTTTCCTGCCTGTCCCCCATGCCTGGAATGTTGTACCTCCTCATCTCTGCTTCCTGACTTCCTTGACTTCCTTCAAACCCCATCTAAAATCCAACCTTTTATGGAAAGGTTCTACTGATCACTCTTAATTCTAGTGCCTTCCCTCTGTTAATCATCTCATATTTATCCTGTAGGTTGCATATTGTACATACTTGTTTGATTATTGTCCCACCATTAGTGAACAATTTGAAGGTAGGGGCTATCTTTTTCATCTATTTGTATCCCTAGTTCTCAACATAGTGCTTGGTACATATTTGTTGCTTAATAAATGTTTATTGACTGAGGAACTAGAGTCATGGCTGTATGACTTGAGAGAAGGGTTCAAATAGAATAGATTTTATGGAGGTAGAATTGACAAGATGTGACAACTGATTGAATATGAGGATGAGGAAGAGAGAAATCATCTTATTCTTTTAAAATATATAATATAATTTTCAGATTGAATTTATTTTTTTTCCTTTTTTTCAAATTTATTATTTATTTTTAAAATTCTTTAAAAAATTGAGACCCCAGTTCTCTCCACATGAACACTTATTAATTATCTTTTTTTTTTTGGAGGGGGGAAGGTAGGGCAATTGGGGTTAAGTGACTTGCCCAAGATCACGCTGCTAGTTTTTGTGTTAAGTGTCTGAGGCTGGATTTGAATTCAGATATTCCTGACTCCAGGGCCAGTGCTCTATTCACTGCATCACCTAGCCACCCCCCTCTTTAATTATCTTCAATGAAATTATTAATTCTTGAATAATTTTTATTTTTATTTTTTATTCCAGAATTTATTTATTTTTACTTTTAACATTCATTTCCACAAGATTTTTAGTTCCAAATTCTGTCCCCATATCTCCCCTACCCCTCACCCAAAGATGGCATGCATTCTTATTACTCCTTCCCCCAGTCTGCCCTCTCCCCTACTTTCTATTACCCCTATTTTCCTCCCTTTCCCCCATTTCCCCATACTTTCTTGTAGGGCAAGATAAATTTCTATACCCCATTGCCTGTATATCTTATTTCCTGATTGAATGTAAAAACAATTTTTCACATTTGTTTTTAAAACTTTGAGCTCCAGATCCTCTCCCTTTCTCCCTTCTCACCTACCCCGACTAGGAAGATAAGCAATTCAATATAGGTTATACATGTGTAGTAATGCAAAACATTTCCATGATAGTCATATTGTGAAAGACTAACTATATCTCCCTCCATCCTCTCCTGTCCTCCATTTAATTTTCTTCTTTGACCGTGTCTCTTTTTAAAAGTATTTGCTTTTGACTATCCTTTCCACCAATCTGTCCTCCCTTCTCTCATTCCCCTCCCCCTCTCTTATCCTTTTCCTCCTACTTTCCTGTAGGGACACACTTATTTTAAGATTAGTTTATTTAGTTTTCAGTTAATTTTTAATTCTAAATTTCTATGGCCCTTTTTTGAATCTTGCTTTTATTGCATTACGAACTGAAAGGAATACTCCTAATATTTCTTCTTTTCTGCATGTTTGTGAGGTTTTTATGCTCTAACACATGGCTAATTTTTGACAAGGTACTATATACAGCTTTGAAAAAAGTATACTCCTTTCTATTCTCATTCAAATTTTTCCTGAGACCAGCTATATTCAACTTTTCTAAAATTCATTTATCTTCTAAACTTTAAAAAATTTGTTTTATGGTTAGATTTATATAGTTCTAAGAGGAGAAAGTTGATCTTCCCTATTAGTATAGTTTCATTGTCTATGTCCTCCTGTAACTCATTTAACTCTCAATTAATAATTTGGACGCTATGACATTTGCTACATTTATGTTTAGTATTGCTATTACTTCGTGGTCTATATTTCCTTTGAGAACGATGTAATTTCCCTGATAATTTATTTTAATTAGGTCTACTTTTGCTTTTTTCTCTGAAATTGTGATTTCTACTCCTGCTTGTTTTTCATCAGTTTAACTATAATAGATTCTACTCCAATCTCTTATTCTCACTCTGTGTGCTTCTCTCTGTTCCAAGAGTGTTAAGCATCTTGTAAACAACATACTGTTGTATTCTGAGATCAAATTCATTCCACTATCCACTTCTGTTTTGTGGGTGTGTTCATACCATTCACATTCACAGTTATAATTATAAACTGCAATTCTCTCCATCTTATTTCCCCCTGCTTATATTATCCTCTCTCTCTCTCTCTCTCTCTCTCTCTCTCTCTCTGTCTCTCTGTCTCTCTCTCTCTCTGTCTCTCTCTCTCTCTCTCTCTCTCTCTCTCTCTCTCTCTCTCTCTCTTTTCCCCATCCCTCCTCAAAAGTCTTCTGACCTCTGCCTCACTTAATCTGTCCTCCCATCTATCATCCCCCTGCCTAGTCCCTTATCTTATCCCTTTATATCCCTGTAGGATAACAGGACTATCTATACCCTGTACCATACTGTAATGGTAATGTGATTTTGAGTTTGCAGATCCCATTGTGTTGGCAAAAGTAGCAGGGACTTAGCACTTAGTAACTAATAAAGACTCCTGTCTCCTATTACTGATGTAACAGGAAGGGGTTGGCTGGGAAATTGGTAATACTGTGAATATAAGAAAAGCCCCAGAGAGGTATAGTCAGAAATTCCTTCAGACCAGATCTGGTGGGAGAACAGCTACAGAAGAATAGAAAACTGAGTCTTGAAAACTTGTGGTGGTGGAGCTTCTTCTGGACAGGAGCCCAGAGTGAGGAGGCCAGGGGCCAGGAGGCCAGGTTACTGAAGTATGAATTGGATGCTGAGACTTTGTTTGCACCTTGGTTGAATTCCCTGGAGTGGAAAAGGTGAGAGATCTGACATGGACCAGGCCCTGTGAACTTCAGGGTAGAACACGACCTCCCCAGAGAGCTGGTCAAGGAACTGGAAGCTGTCTGCCATTGAACCCCCGTGACAGCTTAGTGAATCCAGGTAGAATCTGGGATCCTTGAAGGGGATCCAGGGAATCTGAGAATAGGCCCCAAGTCAAAATGAAGAAAAGTCCTCTCCTTCAGTACTGAGTAATTATGGAATTATAGTTTAACTAGTGACCTAAGGGGTGGAGGGGTTTGTGTATAATACTTAAGTAAGAGTTGCTGAATGTGACTGATTGTACTTTGAGTACTTTGAGATATTGTTACTGATAAGAGACTTATTGAGTTAATCAATACTTTGCCCCATGAGTGGAAGACTTTGACCATGTACTCTGAAACTATTGATAAGTGACTTATTGAGTTAACTTGAGAGTGACTATTTTAATTTGAGACTATGTTGTGAATATTATATTGTGACTATTATAAGTTTGTTACTGATAAGTGACTGAGTTAACAGTTGCTCCATGAGTGGGAGACTTGGACTATTGTACTTTGAGAATATATTGTGATTTTCTGTGATAAGTTGTAATATTGTGAATTCTGTACCTTGATTTCCTGTGGATGTTTTGCTTTGATTTGTTTTGGAATACATAGAGTGATCACTGTACTGAGTAATCAGAACCTTAAAAGTTGTTCACAGTAGCATTTTTTGGAAAGTTTCTGTGCATGGCATTACACCAACTGAGTGTGTATGCTATTCCTTCTTTGAGCCAATTCTGATAGAAGGAAATTTCAAGCATTGCCCACCCCATCCATTTTCTGCTCCAATATAAACACTTTTCTTTGTGTGCCTCTTTTCATTTTCCAGGTAATTTTCCCTGTTCTTCTTCTTCCTCTCCCCTTCTCCCAGTGAATCACTCTTTCTCACCTTGTAAGCTTTTTTTTTTTTTGAGACCATCCCATCATAGTCAATTCACATTATCGTCCTCTATGTATACTTATTTTAACTGTGCTAATAATGATAAAGTTCTTAGGAGTTATAGGTATCATCTTCCAATATAGGATTGTAAACAGTTTAACCTCAAAGAGTCCCATATGATTTCTGTTTCATGTTTATCTTTTTATGCTTCTCTATAGTCTTGTATTTGAAAATCAAATTTTCTATTCAGCTCTGGTCTTTTCATCAGGAGTGTTCATGTTGTTCTTTAAAAGCAACCTAATGCTACCATTGTGAGAGAACATGATTCTTGAGAATTAAATTATTAGTATTATAAATAATGGAATGCTGTGTTTAGAAGAGGCATTTGGGATCTTAAACTTCACAATGTTTTTTCCTCATTTTACATATAAGCAATTATAAAAAACTAGTTGTTAAACTTTTTTTTTTTACTTTTAACCCTTATTTCATCATCTTCAGTACTGACTGTTCGTGATATTTGAAATGACAAATAAAATCCAATGACTAGAAGGATGGTAGTTCTTTGTGCAAATATAGGTAAGAGGTGTGATTTGGGAGAATCTTAACATAACATTATAATGTCCATACCTATTCATTCTATGTGACTTGATCTGTCTCTCCAAAATGAAAAGGGAAAGACAGAGTTTTCAATCACTGGTCACTGCCCCTAAGTGCAGAGACATCTGCCCTCCACCCACAGTACACCTGCCACAGCAAATCAATGATATGTGGGGTAGGAGATGGAGGCAGAATTTTCCCAGTTTCCCTTTGTGTACCTGCTGACATGGGTGCCTGTAAGCCTAGAGAAGCCAAAACTCAGCTCTGAAGGGACTAGGCAGTTAAGAGTTTTCAAGGCAGAGGAGATGGACAGAATGGAGCAGCGTTTGGGCAGAATAAGTTTGATTTTGTTAGAAAAAAGCCAAGGAATTGGCTATGGCAAGGAGAGGCATCCATATGTCCAACCTCCAATTAGTTGATCACACACCATTTGAGGTTAGTCCATTTTGGAAACAGACTAGACCATAGAATTTGAAATAAGAATTATGTTACATAAGTCTATAAAGATATTACATAGACAAGTTGTGAAGAATTTTAAATGCCCAACAAAGGGGCTTATATTTGATCCCAGAGATAATAGGAAACCAATGATGTTTATTGAGTATGATAAGACCTATGTGTTAGCAAAATACCTTTAGAAGCTAAGTGGAAAATAGACTGGAGAAAGGATAAATCTTAAGCAATAAGACCAACAATACTATTTAGATAGTCCAGTAAGAGATGATGAGGATCTAAGCTAGTATTATGGTTATGTGAGTGGGGAGAAGAGGACATTTATAAGAGATGATATGTGTATATATATATATATATATATATATATATATATATATATATATATATATATATATAAATAAAAATACTTGGTAACTGATTGTCTCAAATTGTTCTTGTGAAGGACCTGGAGGTATGTGAATTAAGTGGGAAGAAAATTAGAAGAATTACCAACTGGTAAAATGGTCAGGTACAAAGAGTTACCATAGAGAGCTTGTTAGGAAACTGCTAATGAATTTTCCCAAGGATTTCAGATTGTCTTTCTTCTGATAGCTATTTAATAAGTTTATCAATGACTTTGATAAAAGGGTAAGGGAAATGGTTATTAAATTGACATATGGGATAGCTAGGAAAGGTAATTAACACACTGGATGAAAGGGTAAAGTTCCAAAATAATGTTGGCAGAGTAGAGCCCTGGAATGGATCAAATAAAGTGAAATTCAGCAAGGATAAATGTAGTGTTACACTTGGGACTGAAAAATCAACTTTATAAGTACAATATATGGGAAGTATTATTAACCATCAACTTGTCTGGAAAAAAAAAAAAGATCTTTGAGTTTTAGTGGATTGAAAGCTTATTTGGAAAAAGCACTTCAGCACCAGCTCATCTGTCCATATCTTCCACTTCCAAATCAGCTCCCTTACCTGGATTGGCCACCCTTCCATTGTTTTCCTCTCCCCTTCCAGCTCCCAAATAAATTTAGTTTTCTTCATTAGAATGTAAGCTCCTAAAGTAGTGGTCAACTTATATTTTATTGTGAAGCTCCTATAAGTAGGGGTAAACTTATATTTTATTGTGAACAATTAGCACAATGCTTAGCATAAAATAAGTATTTGATAAATGCCTTATTGAAATGTCTAGTCATGTGTCACCCTTTTCCCTAACACACACACACACACACACAAGCTAATCTTATCTTCTACAGTATAGATATATATTTGCAAAAAATGAGATATACTAAGGCTATCTCTAAGTTCAAGAAGAAAGGTTATGTGTCTGTAACAAAACATCCCGGTAGAAATGCCCTGGCAAATCATGTGCTGATGAAAGAAAAACGAAACAACAGAAACAGGAGAAAATAATCTCAGACTTCATTAAAGGAAGTATAAGCTTCCATATGTAAAGCAATAATAATCTCTCTCTACTTTGCCCTTTTTGGATCAGATATGGGTTATTATGCTTAGATGTAGGCACAGCTATGAATAGGAGCAAAAAGTTGCTGACTATCTGGAGGAGGGTGACTAGCAAAGAACCTTGAGTCTTAAGATTTAATAGATCTGAGGGTCAGTTGAAAGAACCAAGATGTTTAACCTGGATAAGAAATGACACAATTGGGGCAGCTAGGTGGTGCAGTGAATATAGCACTAGTCCTGGAGTCAGGAGGACCTGAGTTCAAATCTGGCCTCAGACACTTCACATACTTACTAGCTGTGTGACCTTGGGTAAGTCACTTAACCCCAATTGCCTTGCCTTCCCCCCCCTCCAAAAAAGAAAAAAAAGAAAAGACACAAGTAAGGAAGGCTATAATTGCTCTTATCAAGTATTTAAAAGGCTATCATGTTATAAAAAGACTAGAGTTGCCCTACTTGTATCGAAAGCCTGGAATTGTAAGTGACTGTTAGGGGGAAAGGCTGTTCAAAAGAAAAAAGATGTTCTTTACATCAGGAAATACTTCTTAAAATGAGATTTGTCCAAAAATTCAGTGGACTTTCTGAAGAGGTCAGGGGTATGTTATGATATAACACCTCTTGAATATGTTATCACAAATATTCCTATTGATCAATGGAGCCCCCTTTCAACTTTCATCTTCTGAGTTTCTGCGAATTACTTTAATAAGCTTCAGAGTTTCTCTAATAAATTATCTTGTCTATGTCAACATCTACTCTTGTAGAGCCTGTCACTATAACATACAAGCACTTAGTATCCACAATTTGTCTTCAATTGAAAAATAGAAAGGAGGATTTTTGCTTAATACAAAGAACAATTCCCCAGTGATTAGAGCTGCCTATAAGTGGAATGACTTCTCTGCCACTGGAGATACTTGAGCAGAGGCTGAATGAATGTCAGGGTTTGAGAAGGGGGGAGTTGTTCTTGTACTTTTTTTTTTGGAGGGCTATTGGGGTTAAGTAACTTGCCCAAGGTCACAGGGCTAGGTTTTTGTTTGTGTGTGTTAAGTGTCTGAGGCCGGAT
Organism: Gymnobelideus leadbeateri; assembly: GCA_011680675.1. Classification (NCBI taxonomy): domain Eukaryota; kingdom Metazoa; phylum Chordata; class Mammalia; order Diprotodontia; family Petauridae; genus Gymnobelideus; species Gymnobelideus leadbeateri. The sequence continues at coordinate 74,951 of WOXC01004873.1, forward strand.
CCGAACTCAGGTCCTTCTGACTTCAGGGCCGGCACTCTACTCACTGCGACACCTAGCCGCCCCCATTCTTGTACTTTTTGAACAAGATAATCTCTGAGATCACTTCCAACTCTGATATTTTGTGATTCTGGTAGAATTTTTTTAAACTAGATAGCTCATGAAATCTTACAAATGCCAAGTCATCTGGGGACTTTTTAAATGACCTCCAGAATCTGAAACATATAAGGGCTTATTGGCATTTGGTATTGTGCTGTTGGCAAACAGTGGCCTTCCTGTCTTTAGTGAATTGAATGAATGCAGTATTCTCCTCATATAAACCTACATGGAGTAGAAAGGAAAAAAGATTTCTTTAACATATTAGAAAAAGATGAGGAAAGATACTTAGTCCTGACCTTTGTGTTTAGGGGCATACCAAATATTTTTTGAGTTTGTGGTTTATTTTCATCTTAAAGATTTAAGCATCTGGCAGCATATTTTAAAGAATCTTAGCATTTTAGAGCTGAGAAGAGATTCAGTTCTGGAAAGGACCTTAGATATCTATTCCAACCCCTTTATTTCTAGGATGAGTTGGAGCAGGAATTCAGTGCTGGAGTGCTGCCAATGGATCACTCAACATGAAGTCTGAAAGTCCTAAGTGCAAATCTGCCCTCAGACACTTACTAGCTGTGTGACCAAAGGCATCTCACTTAACCTCTGTCTCCTGCAGGTTCCTCATTATAAAGCGGAGATAACAATAGCATCTATCTCTCAGCGTTGTTGGAAGGATAAAATGAAGTAATATTTGTAAAAAGCTTTGCAAACCTTAAAACGCTATATAAATACATGATGCTAAGAAACTGAGATCCAAAAATTCAAAATGACCTGGTCAGGGTAAGCAAGTAGGAAAAAGTTCTGTGACTCTGGGACAGTCACTTAATTCTGTTTGCCTCTGTTTCCACATCTGTAAAATGATCTGGAGAAAGAAATGATAAACCACTCTATTATCTTTGCCAAAAAAAGCCCCAAGTGAGATCACAAAGAGTCAGATACAACTGAAAAGACTGAACAATAATGACAAGAAATAGTAAAACCCAGGTCTTTCCCCAAACAAACTGAATGCAATTTTTTTTTTCTTTTGGAGGGCAATTGGGGTTAAGTAACTTGCCCAAGGTCACATGGCTCTCGATTTTTCTTTGTGTGTGAGTTAAGTGTCTGAATTCCGGATCTGAACTCAGGTCCTTCTGAATCCAGGGCCAACGCTCTACTCACTGTGCCACCTAGCCACCCCAAACTGAATGCTAGTTTGACTAAATCACACTGTTGTCAAGACTTCTCCTATTAAAGATGAAGCACCTAAAGCCAAGAGAGAAAAAAATGGCTCTTTCAAAGTCACAAAGCCAATTAGTGGAAGAATTAGGACATGCAGGGGGTATTGCTGGATGGAGACTCCAGTCTGTGAGTTCTTTCATTAGAGATCACAGATGAAGAGGAGACTCAGAGAAGTAGCTTTGAAGAGATGAGGCAAACACTGAATATTACTCAATATTCCTTACAACTAAATATTGCGTACACCTTTCTGTTAGGTCAATTTTATAGTGTGAGTATGGGAAGAGTAGGAAATATGAAGTGACAGAAGCTAGTAGCCAGAAAATTAAATTTTAGAGTTAGATGGCAAAACCTGATTGTCATGGTATGAGCTGTTTCTCCATTCTATGTTAGCTTGGTAAAGATAGTCAGATCTCACTGTCTAATTTAATGTTATACACTACAAGAACTGTATCTCTGAAATTCTACTTTCTAGTCACAATTTCTTTTTTTTTTTTACATCTCCTTCTCTCTCATGATTTTCCCTTATGGTCACTTTTACTCATATGGCCAATCCTTATTCTTCCAGTTCTATCATCCTGTGGTCACATTTTTATATGTCGAAGCTGGGCTCTATTATTTTCCCTTTTGCCATTTACTCTGCCACTGCCCCATTTTCCCACATGGAATACCCTGTCCATGTACTCTAAGCAAGATTTTTTGAGACTATGCCTCCCTCCTTGGGAGAGAAATTTTGCCCTGAGATTGAACTGTCTTAATTAGTAGACTAGTAAAAACTCACCTAACTTAATATATCTGCTTGATTTCAGACCATGAATCAAATCTATCTATTACATGTTACCTCTCTAACTAGTTTCCAACTGCCACACTTTCCACCTTTTCCCCAAAACTTTACATTCCCATTTCCTAACACTTGCTCTGGGAATAGGCTTTAAATCATCCCTAGCATTTTTTTATGGGAAGAACATAATAATTGACTGCTGTGTTGCTCCAACTTACTATTCCTGTGATCTTCTTGGACAATGATTGTTTTCACTGCCTACTATTCCAATATATGTGTAGTTTCCCCTCATTAGATAACAAGCTTTTAGAGTGCAAGAACCGCCTCACTTTTGTAGTTGTCTCTCCAGCACCTAGCATAGAGTCTGCTTGGTAGATAATAAGTGGTTAATAAATGTCATTACATTCATTTTATTCCATCCATTAACTTTAATGTTTCAATAGATACTGCCTTACATTTTGTTCCTCTCTTATCTTTCAGGGTTATCTTAGAGTGATTATAAATTCATATACACGGAAATACCCACTAAATGATTCCTTCATTACTTCAGAGGAGTGGTTCAATACCATTGGAGAAAATAATGAGGTCAGCTTGATTTCATTCCCTACTAATTCATGATCATTGGTTGGGTCCTTTGTTCTATCCTTAGAAATTCCTTCACATTACACAACAATTCTTCCACTTTTTTTTTTCTCTCTCCTCTCTCCCAACATTATACCCACAGTGCTCATTTAAAACAGGTGGCTTAACTCAAGGGTGGGGACCCTGTGGCCTCAAGGTCACATGTAGCCCTTTAGGTCCTCAAGTATGACTTTTTGACTGAATACAAACTTCACAGAAGAAATTTCCTTAATGAAAAGATTTGTTCTTTAAAACTTGTACTCAGTCAAAAGATCATAGCCAAAGACCTAAAAGGCCACATGTGGCTTCAAGGCCTCAGGCTCCCCACCCCTGACCTGGCCTCCTATTTTACTTCAATGGAAATATTTAGGACTTTCCATGTGAGTCAGCAGTAATTTATCTTCATTTTTTTTTAACTTCTCAGCATCCTCTTGTTCCCTCTTACCTCAGTTCATAAAATGTGTCCCTATTCCTAATAAGGGCTAATCTCCACTTGTACACTCAATCCCGTTCCTCCCAACCTTCTACAATCAGCAACCCCATCTTTGTCATACATTCTTGAATTAAATTAGGTATACATTTATTAAGTCCCCACTATGTGCTAGGCATCTCCTTCAACTGTTAAATTTTTTGAAAAAAGTGGTTAGCACCTAATCACCACCTCTCTCTTACCATTAACAACCAAGTTTCTAACTTCTCTACTAAAACTAGTATAGAAAGTACTCTAACAAGCTCTTAATTACTAATTTCATCTCTTAATTTTATGGATTTTAATTAAGTTTTTGCTACTCTCAAATTTTATTTGATCTTTTCTTGGTTTTAGAGACATCAAGTTTTCTCTTTGTTCTGCTTTTCCCTTTCTCTCTCTTCCTGTTCTTTCTTCACATTGAGTCTTCATTCTCTTCCAAAGGCCTCAGTATGGGTATTCTCCAAATGTTTGAGTTAGCCCCGTGTTCCCCTTTCTTTCTTCTTCCCCCTTTCTTCTTGTTTCTTCCTTTCTCTTCTTCTCTTTCCCCTCCCCTCTTTTTTCACTCTTTCCCTGCCTCTTTTCCCTTTGCTTATCACTAGGGTTATCATTCATTTTCACGTCTTCAAATATCCTCTCCTCTATTTATATGATAACCCAAATAATTTTCTTGGGATAATCTTCACTGTTAAATTACATAGTAATGTGTTTTTGGATCTCTAGCAGACAATACAATTCACAACCTCTCATAACCATAACCTTGGAATTTTCCTTCATTCCTCTCTTTCCGTTTCCTCTCAAACTCTATCATTACTTATATTCAATCTCTGCATCTTTCACATCCATATCCTCTCTTTTCCCATTGCCACCAAACAGGAGAGGGACATTCGAGCACCTACATCAAACATTGCAATAATTTCCTAAATAGGTCTTTTGAATTCTTCTCTACCTCCTCCCACACCACAGTACAACTTTTATTCTATGACCAAAATTATATTTGAGAGGGAATGCTATAGAGTGGAGAGAATAATTGAAATCTCACCTCTGAAACACTGTGTGACCATTGGAAAGTCACTGATCTTACCAGAGTCACAGTCCCCACGTCTATTAAAGGGGAATAATAATATCTGGCTATGTGATCTTGGGAAAGTCTTTTAACTTCTCAGTGTTAAATTATAGAGGAGCTGGATCCTTAAAGGAAGTTTTATTTTTTGTCTGTTTTTTTTTTCCTTAGAAGACCATCACACTTTAAGAAAGTATTTATTTACTTTTAGTTTACAATATTCCGTTCCACAATCCCTTGAGTTGCAAACATTCTCTCCCTCCCCCATGGTGGTATGCAATCAAATATAGGACGTACACATACCTTCACATTAAACATTAGTCAGGTCATAAAGAAGGATTATAACCAATGGGGTGAACAATGAGAAAGAGGAAACAAAACAAAACAAGAAAATGAGAGCAAGCAGTTTGCTTCAATCTGCATTCAGACTCTGTAGTTCTTTCTCTAGATATGGGTATCTCTTTCCATCATGAGTCTTTTGGAGATGTCTTATAACCTTTTATTGATGAAAAGAGCACAGTTTACCAAAGTTAGTTGTCACACATATGTTGTGTCTGTAATTGTGTACAAATTTCTCCTGGTTCTGCTCTTCTCATTCAACATCAGTTCATCTAAGTCTCTCCAGGTTATTATTAAGTCTGTCTGCTCCTAATTTATTTTTTTTTTTAATTTTTAATTTTTATTTATTTATTTATTTACTTACTTACTTGTTTATTTATTTATCTATTTATTTATTTATTAATTAAACAAATGCTTTATTAACTTCTGGTTTACATCATTTATTTCCACCAGATTATGAGTTAAATTTTTCCCCCATTTTTCCCTACCCACCACCCCAGAATAGCAGTCCCACTAGATATCCCCTCATCCAATCTGCTCTCTCCCATATCTTCTCCCATACTCCCTTTGACTTTAGGGCAAGGTGAATCTCTGGGACCCAAATATTGGACATCTTATGAAACATTTAATTTAAAACTTCAGTTTTCAGATCCATTCCCTTCCTCCCTTGTCACCCTCTGAGAAGATAAGCAATTCAGTATGTGTTGTACATGCATAGCTATGCAAAACATTACCATAGTAGATATGTTGTAAAAGACTGCTTATATTTCCCTCCCACCTGTCTCACCTCCCACCTGGTCCATTCCCTACTTTGATCTTGTCCCTCTTTGATAGTGGGTACTTTCAATCTCCCCTACCCCCAGAATGCCATCCCCTCCATCATCTCCCCTCTCATCCTCCTTTCCCCTACTCAGGAGAGTGAGTGAGGGTAAGATATTCCATTTAGTATGTATGTGGTTTTGTCCTTGAGCCAACTTCAATGACAATATGCTTTTGCCTTTTTGCCTTCCTGTTCTTCCCCTCCCCTGAAACTACTTCCCCTTGCCTCTTCTACATGAGATAGTTTACCCTACCCTGTCTCTCTCCATCTCCTCTTGCCACTTTCACCCCTTAAGAATCATCCCTTCCTTGGGGCGGCTAGGTGGCACAGCAAGCAGAGCGCTGGGCCTGGAGTCAGAAGGACCCGAGCTCGGGACTGGCCCCAGACACCAAACACACAAACAAAAACCCAGCCTCGTGACCACAGGTAAGTCACCCAACCCCAATTGCTCTCCAAAAAAAAAAAAAGAATCATCCCTTCCCATCAAATTCAACCTGTGCCCTCTATCCATGTATACCTGTGAATATATGCCATGTACCCTTCTTCAATTATTTTCATAATGAGAGAGGTTTCATCAAACACTGTTATTGTTTTTCCATGTAGGAATGTAAATAGCCCAACTTTGATAAGTTCCTTTTGATTTCTTTTCCTTGTTTACCTTCTCAAGCATGTCTTGCTTCTTGTGTCTGAATGTCAAATTTTCTATTCAACTCTGGTTTTTCATCAAGAATGCTTGAAAGTCCTCTATTCCACTGAATGACCATATTTTCCCCTGAAACAAGATACTCCGTTTTGCTGGGTAGGTGACCCAGCTCTTCAATCCCAGCTCTTTTGCCCTCTGGAATATCATATTCCATGCTCTTCAATCCCTCAGTGTAGATGCTGCCAGGTCTTGGGCTATTCCGATTGTGCTTCCACAATATTGAAATTGTTTCTTCCTGGCTGCTTGTAGTATTTTCTCCTTGATCTGGGGATTCTGGAACCTGGGTATAATATTCCTGGGAGTTTCCTTTTTGGGATCTTTTTCAGGAGGTGATCGATGGATTCTTTCAACCTCTATTTCCCCCACTGGGTCTAAAACATCAGGGCAATTTTCCTTGAGAATTTCTTTAAGGATGATTTCTAGGTTCTTTCTTTGAACATGGCTTTCAGGTAGTCCAATAATTTTTAAATTATCTCTCCTGGATCTATTTTCCATGTCAATGGTTTTTTTCCCATGAGATATTTCACATTGCCTTCTATTCTTTCATTTGTTTGGATCTGCTTAATAGTATCTTGATTTCTCATAAAGTCACTAGCTTCCATTTGCTCCACTCTAACTCTGAGGGAATGAATCTCCTCATTGAGCTTTTGAGATTCTTTTTCTATCTGGCAAATTAGACTTTTCAGGCATTCTTCTCCTCATTGCCTTTCTGAGCCTCTTTTTTCGTTTGAGTTAGTATATTTTTTAAAGTGTTATTTTCCTCAGTCAGGCTGTTGAATGTCATTTCATATTTTTCTTGCATCTTTTTCATTTCTCTTCCCAAATTTTCCCCCACTTCTCTTATCTGCTTCTTAAGGTCCTCTATGGCCTGTAGCCAGCTTGTATTTTCATTTGGGGCTTTTGGTGCAGGAGTTCTGACCTCACAGTCCTCCTCCATGCTTTGAGCCTCTTTGCCCCTAAAATAGGAGTCCAATGTTGAACTTTTCTGTTTATTTTGTTTCATTTGCCTAGGCATGTTGCCACTTAATTACTTGATTTTTTGGGCTTGTTGCCACAGTAGGACTCTGCCCCCAGACAAGGGAGCTTCTGCCCAAACGTGGGGTCTTCACAACTTCCGACAGTTGTATGGCCTCTGTAAAACCTCCACCCACTATGGCAAGTTGTATACCCACCACAAACTTCCCCCCCAGACCACAATCCAGATCCAGGCAGTTTAAAGCAAGAGAGATTAACCCCCAGACTGATTGCTGGATCTCCCTACAGTTCTCAGACCAGGAGCTAGAGCCTCCACTGACACTGCAAAATGGCTTCTGTGCAGTTTCTTCAGCAGCTTTTCGCCCCCAGGGGAGGAAGCTGATGAGTTCCCCAAATACTGGTCCCAAAGTCCATAGGGCACTAACCTCTCACTTTGTCCTAGGCATATCTGTGCTGATAATTCTGGAATTGACACAATTGCTGGTGTTCTGGGGTCCTGCTCCTCATTTCTTATAGCACAATAATATTCCATTACAGTATTACTTGATGTTTTCATTTTGATATCACTTTCAAGATGTGATAAGTGAATTCTTTTTTCTTTTTTAGGTTGTTGGGTTTTTTTTTTTTTACAAATTTTTTATTTTTTTTGTTAAATATTTTCTAATTAAAAGTAATTTTTCCTTTTTCTTTTAAATTTACTATTAGTTTACAATATTCAGTTCCACGAGTTTTTGAGTTCCAAATTTCCTACCTGCCTTATCTCCCTCATGGTGACATGCAATCTGATATAGGTTCTACATATACCTTCACATTAAACATTAGTCAAGTTATAAAGAAGAATTGTAACAAATGGAATGAAAAACAAGAAAGAAGAAACAAAAACAAACCAAACACAAGAAAGAGATAGCAAGTAGTTGGCTTCAATCTGCATTGAGACTCTGTGATTCTTTCTCTGGATGTGGATAGCCTTTTTCCTCATGAGCCCTTTGGAGTTGTCTTATAACCTTGCATTGCAGAGGGGAGCCCAGTTTATCAAAGTCAGTTTTCACAGATACAATGTGCATAATTTCGTACAATTTTCTCCTGGTTGTCCTCCCCTCAATCAATGTCAGTTTATATATGTTAGCCCTTGATGGTTCTACCCCACTGGGCTTCAAGATCTCCTGCTGGTCAGCTGAGATGGGGTTTGTTTGGGATGCCTCCCACCCTTCACATTAGGCTTGGCACAGTCTCAGGTACGCCCTTCCTCTAGGACTCCAAGTCTGCCACTGGTTCCACTACTTTAGTATTTTATACTGAGGTAATAATCTCTGGGTTCTCAGAGTCAGGGAGGGGGATTAGAAGAGCTATTTTTTTTGTTCATAAATCTTTTTTTTCTTTTTAATTAAACAAATGCTTTATTAACTTCTGGTTTACATACTTCATTTCCACCAAATTTGAATTACAATTTTCCCCCCGTTTTTTCCCTAACCACCACCCCAGAATAGCAGTCCCACTAGATATTGCTTCATCCAATCTGCTCTCTCCCATATCTTCTCCCATACCCCCTTCAACTTTGCCATTAGGGCAAGGTGAATATCTGAGGCCCAATGCCCGGACATCTTATGAAACATTTACTTTTAAAACTTCGATTTTCAGATCCATTCCCTTCCTCCCTTGTCACCCAATCCCTCTGAGAAGATAAGCAATTCAGCAAGTGTTGTACATGTATAGCTATGCAAAACATTACCATAGTAGATATATTGTAAAAGACTGCTTTTATTTCCCTCCTACCCATCTCACCTCCCACCTGGTCCATTCCCTACTTTGATCCTGTCCCTCTTTGATAGTGGGTACTTCCAACCTCCCCTCCCCCCAGAATGCTCTCCCCTCCATCCTCCCCCTTCTCATCCCCCTTACCCCTACTCCCCTGCAGAGTGAGATATCCCATTTAGTATGTATGTGATTCTCTCCTTGAGCCAACTTCAATGAGAATATGGTTTTGCCTTTTTGCCTGCCTGTTCTTCCCCTCCCCTGCAACTACTTCCTCTTGCCTCTTCTATATGAGATAGTTTACCTTACCCTGTCTCTCCCCATCTCCTCTTGCCACAGGTTTCATCAGACACATTTATTGTTTTTCCATGTGGGAAGGTAAATAGATCAACTTTGATAAATTCCTTTTGATTTCTTTTCCTTGATTACCTTCTCAAGCATCTCTTACTTCTTGTGTCTGAAGGTCAAATTTTTTATTCAACTCTGTTTTTTTCCTCAAGAATGCTTGAAAGTCCTCTCTTCCACTGAATGACCGTATTTTCCCCTGAAACAAGATACTCAGTTTTGTTGGGTAGGTGACCCTTGGCTTCAATCCCAGCTCTTTTGCCCTCTGGAATATCATATTCCATGCCCTTCAATCCCTCAGTGTAGAAGTTGCCAGGTCCTGTCCTATTCTGATTGTGTTTCCACAGTATTGAAATTGTTTCTTCCTGTCTGCTTGTAGTATTTTCTCCTTGATCTGGGAGTTCTGGAACCTGGCTATAATATTCCTAGGAGTTTTCTTTTTGGGATCTTCTTCAGGAGGCAATCGGTAAATTCTTTCAACCTCTATTTCCCCCTCTGGGTCTAACACATCAGGGCAATTTTCCTTGAGACTTTTTTGAAGGATGATTTCTAGGTTCTTTCTTTTATCATGTCTTTCAGGTAGTTCAATAATTTTTTAATTATCTCTCCTGGATCGATTTTCCAGGTCAGTGGTTTTTCCCACGAGATATTTCACATTGCCTTCTATTCTTTCATTTGTTTGGATCTGTTTAACAGCATCTTGATTTCTCATAAAGTCACTAGCTTCCATTTTCTCCAGTGTAACTCTGAGGGAATGAATCTCCTCATTGAGCTTTTGAGATTCTTTTTCCATCTGGCAAATTTGACTTTTTAAGGCATTCTTCTCCTCATTGCCTTTCTGAGCCTCTTTTGCCATTTGAGTTAGTCTATTTTTAAGGTGTTATTTTCCTCAGTCAGGCTGTTGACTGTCATTTCATACTTTTCTTGCATCTTTCTCATTTCTTTTCCCAATTCCCCCCCCCACTTCATTTATCTGCTTCTTAAGGTCCTCTATGGCCTGTAGCCAGCTTGTATTTTCGTCTGGGCCTTTTGGTGCAGGAGTTCTGACTTCCCAGTCCTTCTCCATGCTTTGATCCTCTTTGCCCCTAGAATAGCAGTCCAATTTTGATTTTTTCTGTGTATTTTGTTTCTTTTGCCTAGGCATGTTGCCACTTAATTACTTGATTTTTGGGCTTGTTGCCACAGTAGGACTCTGCCACCAGACAGGAGAGCTTCTGTCCCAAAGGTGGGGTCTTCACAACTTCCACCGGTTGGGTGTCCTCTGTAAAGCCTCAACCTGCTCTGGCAAATTGGATACCCACCCTAAACTTCCCCCCCAGACCACAATCCAAATCCAGGCAGTTTAAAGCAAGAATCATTGACCCCCAGACTGATTGCTGGATCTCCCTACGGTTCTCAGACCAGGAGCTAGAGCCTCCACTGACACTGCAAAATGGCTTCTGTGCAGTTTCTTCAGCAGCTTTTCGCCCCCAGGGGTGGAAACTGACGAGTTCCCCAAATACTGGTCCCAAAGTCCATAGGGCACTAACCTGTCACTTTGTCCTAGGCCTGTCTGTGTTGATAATTCTGGAATCGCCACAGCTGCTGGTGTTCTGGAGTCCCTCCAGCCGGCTGCTGGCCCAGCTGCCCTGGGGCTAAAACCGAGTCTCATGTGGGCCTGGGCTCAGCTTCCAGAGTGCTGGGCTGTGGGTTCCCAGTGAACTGTGCTTCCTGCTCTCAGAGCGATGTGCTTGCCGCTCCCTGCAGGGCTGCTGGGTTCTCCTCAGTGGGAGGTTAGTTTCTCTGTGTAGTTCTGTGGGTGCTGGGGCTCCAGAAGTTGTTCAGATTCCCCTTGTACATTGTTTAGAAGTTGTGTGGAGCAGAGCACCTTGGAAGTGCTGTTTCTACTCTGCCATCTTGCCTCCACCCTCGAAGAGCTATTGTTTACTCCACTATCTTGGCTCCTGGAAGTTCAAGTAGGTGCTGTGTGCTGATAGCCAAGGAGAAGCTGCTCTGGCTGCCACAGCCCCTGTGCTTTCTCTTACCCAGCTCCAAGGGATCCTCTGTACTGTGGTGAAAGATTTATGAATTGCCTCTGCTGTGGGTAAATATGCTGGTTGGGTTTCACTCTCAATGCTGTGTTCTGATCTCTAACCTTCACTGGTGCAGCCTTTTCTGCATAGTGATTTATTCATGTCTAGCCCCTTCTCAAGAACATTCAGTGGTTCCCTATTCCTATTGCCTCTTAAATAAAGTGCAAACACCTCTACACGAAATGTGAGGCCCAACACAATGTGTTGCAAGCCTATTTTCCTAGTTTTAACTGTCATCATTCCCTTCAGTCTTCACTCTCTGGCTTAGCAAAACTGACACCCTCAAAAGTTTTGCTGCCTCTTCACATTATTCCCTGTGTCTCTAGTGTCCTTCCTCTTTTCACTGATTCCTACTTCTCCTTTAAGGTTGAAATCAAATGCTATGCCTTCCAAGAAGACTTTACCTTTCCACTCAGGTGCCATACACAATATTATTGTGTTTTCTATTCTGTGATATAGCTAAGTGACACAGTAAATAGAATGACAGGCCTGGAGCCAGGAAGATTGTTGTTGTTGTTGTTGTTGTTGTTGAGTCTTTCATTCATGTTGGACTTTTAATGACTACGTTTAGGGTTTTTTGGCAAAGATAGGGGAATAGTTTCCCTTATCCTTCTCATTTCACAGATGAGGAAAGTGAGGCAAGCAAAGAAAAGTGACTTTCCCAGGGACAAAGGCGCTAATAAGTGTTTGAGGCTGAATTTCAACTCAATTCCTAGTTGTATGACCATGAATAAGTCACTTAACTCTACTTGCCTCAGTTTCCTCATATGTAAAATAAGCTGGAGAAGAAATATATTGTAAGATCATTAAAAGCAAGTGCTAATTTTTTTTTGTATCCCCAGTACTTAGCAGAGTGTCTGGCACATGGAATTTGTTTAAGTGTCTTTTGACTGATCTATGGACAACCTCTATTTGGCTCAAGTAACACTCTTAATATTATAATGTTCATAGAACATGTGAGTCTTCTTTGTTCAAAGGAATTTCCCAGTTGGGTGTTACCTATACCAATGGTCCAGTCTAAAAGGACAAAAAAAAAAACCAACAACTATAAATTAAACAACATTCTAGAGGCTGGAATGTCAATGAATAATTCCAGTTTAAAATATTTTTAGATTAATTATAATTCAATGTTCTGCTTAATTCTCCTCATGTGTAACTGGAAAGGAATGTTCCTTGAAGACTGAGAAATAAAGACCTCCTTTTCTTCCTTCTGCTATTGCTGAGCCATCCTCAGATCTAAGTGCAACATCTTTCTTGTATGATAAATGGCCTGCACCCAGCTACATGAAAAATTAAATCAGAAAGCAATCTTTAAGTACCTACTCCATATATCAGGTGGTTCATAGCTCTGATTATTCTTAAGAAAGTATATTTGGCAGTATGTATATTTCCCAAAAAACCCATAAGATCTGAAGAGTAAAGCAGCTATATCCAAGACTGCTTACCCACCTTTGATATAATGGAGGGAGCGACACAAAGCTGTCATAGAAATATGACTGGCCTTAGAGTCAGGGAAAGACTGATTCCAAATCCCAGCTCTGTTATTTAATAGGTGTGTGACTTTGGTCCAGACATTCACCCTATTTGAATTCCATTTTCCTTATCTGCAAAATAGAAGTGATAATATTTGCAATATCTATCTCACACAGCTCCTGTAAGGAAAATGCTTTGCAAGTGTTCAAGTGTCATAGAAATATTATTTAGAATAATGGAGAACTATTCACTGGTGTGATTTACATGATTACCAATGTGAGTGTACTATGAGGGGGATACTGAGGAAGAAAACTGGGGAAGAAACAGTGGGACTTGTGTCAGAGGTCATGGGTTGAATTTAGCCCTTGTAACTTACTAGATGAAAGACCTTCGTTAAGTAAATTAATCTTTCTGGTCCTTAGTTCATCTACAAAATGAGAAGGTTGTACTTTGTGGTCTCCATGGTCCCATCTAGCTCTAAATCTATATTCCCATGTTGCAGTGTTGGACTTATTATCATATAACATTAGTAACTCTCTTTTTGACCATGGTGGAAAATGCATTTTTTCTTTCTAGCTGAGCTAGTCTATACTACAAAAAACAGATAGCTACCAGTAGGGAATAGTGGGCTGTGATGCAGACACACCGGAATCCACTTTTAGTTCTGTTCCTAATAGGTTTGATGACCTTGGGCAAATCATTTCACCCCTCTATATCAGTTTCTCCCTCTTCAAAACATGGAGATTTAATAGGTACGATCTTGCTGATAGAGAAAACGTGAGGGTGATGATTAATGTTCACAAAAGATTTGGAGGGAAAGTGCTACTTAAGTTCAGCACATTATTATTCCACTCCGTCACAGTTTTCTTGGCAGCTCATATCTTTGGTCCACTCTCTATGCAACACTAGCCAATTTAGATTTAAAAAAAAAGGACAAAGAAAAGGAACTCACAACAGACATCAAAGAAAAATTACAGCAATATGAACTCTAACATTCTTTCACGGTCTGGTACTTTTTAATCTTGAATCAAAGATAGAAAAACTAAAAGGAAAGGTAAGGAGCAACAATTGTACCAGTATATGAAGCAAGCAAGGCTGTTTGGATTGATCACTTCACAACCTTAAAAACAACTATAAAATGTCATGGATGTCTCAGATATGGCTATCAGAGATGGGAGCAGTGGCTCAAGAATTACAGTTTGAAGCAACTTTAAATTAGAACTCCAATTTTCTCTCTCAATTCTGTGGAGAAATCCTACTCAGCCACAATGTCTTTCATATTGCTTTATACTCCAGAAAAGATTATTATTGTCTTAGTCTGCTAAAAATTTTTCCGGAAAAAATTAGGTATAAGGAAGAATGATTTGTATAGTATGTATCTATTTATTGCTTTTTACCCCTCTAATCTCTCAGAGTTTCTCTAGCATTCAAATAACTAAATATAATTTCATATCAAAACCTCAGAACTGCCACAATCTAGGTTTTCATTATACCCAAGTTGACTTGGATGAATTTTAGTTAAGGCAGTAGAGGAGGAAAATTTCTTATAATAATAATTTTCTTATTATATAATTATAATTATAGTAGTCCATTAAAATTAAGCTTAAGAGGGTAAAAATTAGAACACAGGTTGCTAAAGCAAAATAAATCACCATGAAATGTTTGATTTGGCACCTTGGGAAACCATCTTAGTAGATGGGTTAAATCAGGTTGAAGGGGATCAAACCCAATCAATGATGGGTTTGAGGGCTTGGGGCAGTGTGCAGTCCTACACCAAGCAGAGGAAGAGTTCTTTGGGTGGAATGGGAGGATGAAAATAATTTGTTCCAAAGGCCGTGATGATAGCCATAGCAGGAATTGTGAAGTGCTTAAAGCTTGATCAAAAATAGAAGGCATTAAGGCCATGCATTGAATCCTGGGCCACCATCCGTTATTTTGCCTCTTGTCTTGCCACTGGACTTGGATGACTATGGAAGAGAGAACCTTATGACTTTGTGTGATTTTGTCTCACTTAAATCCAATTCACCCTATGATATCATTGGTCATCTTTGAAAATGAAGGTTAAAAACAACAACAACAATGACAACAACCACAGCAGTAGCAGCAGCAGCAACTTATTCCAAATGGAAACTTCTATATTTTAATTACTTTCATGTATGGAAGTTAAGCACATTAGATTTTCAAATATTTCCATAGATCGCTGTTAGACTTTGCATCAATTGAGTATAAATGTAGTACAGATATAGTGGACAAAGGATACAGCCAGACAAGAGAGGGGAAAAACTGTGGACCACAGGGACATAGTCTTTGAAAGAAAAATTGTTGAACAATTCAATACTGACAGCAGAAAATGATGAAGCTGGCAAAAGACAGCTAGAGAGCTTACTTTGGAGAGACTTTGGTTAGTCACTCTGTGTCATATACTAATGATAAGCCCTAGACCAATGTTCTCTAGCAAATCATTCAATCAATCAACAAATATCAAGTACCAAGAATGTGACAGGCCCAGGGCATAGGAAGAGTTTTTTTTAAGTCCTTGCCCTTAGTGAACTTAAATTCTTTGGGGTAAAACAATATCTTAATGAATTGGGATATACAAGATAAATATAGAATAGATAGAAGCTACCCTTTGATGGCTGAAAAACTTGAAGCAGCTTGGGGACACAGAAATAAACTTTTGGAGGAAGTGGGACATTAGCTGAGTTTGAACACAAACCAGTAATTCCAAAAGATAGAGGATAGGAGGAATAGAGCAGAGCCATCAAAACCCAGGTAATGTTTTGTTATCTAGGAAGGAGGTGAAGGGAGTCATTAATTGATCTGTCTAATTTCTTCTGGAAACATTGAATAGGCTCAGGTTTCAATGGACTTTGAATGCCAAGGTTGTATTTGAACCTAGAGGCAATAGGAATCCATTGGAATTAGTAGAATCAGGGTGACCTTTGCTTTAGAGAAATATCATTGGGGCTGTATAAAGATATGGATAGGGAAAGAGTAAAGGCAGGGAAACCAATTATAAGAGGCTACTATAGTAGTCAAGGCAAGAAATGATAAAGACCTAAGCTAGAGTTGTGTGAGTAGATAAAATAAGGTCCCTGGCATTCCAAAGAATTTGTATTGGAATTCCATGGGAAACATTTTTTATGCAAGAGATAATTTCTTCTATAAAAATAAAATATGAGATTATGTTGTATTCTATTATAATAATCTTAACGTAGAAAATAAACTTTGTTTTGTTTTGTTCCATTTTTTCATATCCTTCTATCCCAAAGTTATTCCATTTTTCTAGACAAATGTCTTAAGAATTCCACCAATATATTTTAAGACTAAAACTATTTTTGACTAAATTAGTGGAGCGACATTATTCTATTTGGCACAAAATGTAGATGTGTAGAGCTAGAGGAAAAATGAAAGATGCATTCTTTTTTTCTATTCTCCTATTCTTGATTCATTATTCTTTACCCTTTTCTCTTTTACCCATAGCCATCTTGAATTTTTATTCATCTTGTTTTCTACTTCTTTTTCGATCAGCTTGTGCCTAGCTTCCTGTCAATTTCCCTCATTAGAACTACTTTCATTTCTCTTTATCACCATCTTTTACTTTTCTCTGACCTCTATTTTCCCTATTTTAGAAGTTTTATCTGATAAAACACAAAGTTGACTATTCCCTGTCTGAATAAATTTCTCTAAAAACAGTTCCCCCACCCTGTAAGGCCAAGCCCTCTGATCATATCTGTTTCAAATCCCCCTTTATGAAACAATATCTCTGAATCTCATTTCAACTCTTGCTTTATATCATATTTACCTGCCATCTTGGGCTGCTATAATGACCTAATAACTATCCTGAAGAGAATGGGGAAAATTGGTTTTATTTTAAAGTTTTCCCATTCTAACCACACCTCTTACCTCAGTCCTTCTGACATTTAACTATAATCCTACATTTTATAATTATCAGAAGTTTTGGCATTCATTAATTTCATATTATGTAAAAGAATTATGGGAATCATATATCAAACATGGTAAGGTCATAGAAAAAAAATTTTTTTGAAGAATTGAACAGTTGATTTATGTGAAGATAGATATGCTGTTCTTTACAGTGTTAGAATATGATAGGTTTTTGGGGTGCCATTCAGGTGAGATAAATGAGCTTCTAATCTTAATTTGTTTCCTTAGTATAAACTTGTAAGAAGAAATGTGTTTGTTTTTTCCCTTGTGAACTGCTTATTACATATGTGATTTTGGCTTCTTTTGCCACTGTGATTCGACAGCCTTAAGGGGGTCGAGGGATTCCTTATATACTAAAATCAATTCCTTTTGCTTGGTCATATACTCCATCATCTCTATGTCTCTGGTCATTACTGTAAGACAGGTAACCATTTGCTTTTAGCCCCAGGTACTCAAGTATTGGATTAATATAATATAGCAAGAGTCAAAGGCTTTTGTCAACTTCTTTGAAGAGAAACATGAATTCTGAGATTATTGTTCTTAACACTTTGCATTTTCTTTACATTGAGGGCCAGAATATATTCATTGATCACTAAGGAAAATAGATAATAGGTGCTTGATCCCCATTTCTGCCTCTTTATCAACAGGTGCAGCAGAGTAAAAGAAGATAGAAATGGTTAATGAGAAACAATGTGAGGCTGATATTAATGACCAAGGTATATATTAAAGATGGAAATGAGAAGGGGTGTATTCTTGCATGACAGGGACTGGTGATACAAAGGTAATATGTGACCCCTAACCACATTTTCATTCAGGTCACTAGTTTACAAATGTCATTTGAAATTATCTAAAACTATTAGGTTTTGAATTGGTTCTTGTAGTAAAACAATTTCATCATTGTCTATATTCCACAGTCCTTAAAAAGACTTTTGCAGTTCATCTGCAGAACATTGTTTTTATGGTTAATGATGATGTTGACTAAATTTTCCTAAGGAAACTATCTCCAATTAAATATTATATGTGAAAATTAATGATAAATTAATATGAAGGAGAGAGATAAGTTTATGTAATATTAAATCTCTTCTTTCCTGGGACCAGAAAAACAAGTAGCAAAGGAAGTTCTAATGTGTAAAATGGACTTTTTTTGAGATAGAATTGTTTGAGGGAAAGAGCTATATATGTATTTATATACATATATATATATATATGCATGTATGTATTAGATTTAGACCTTGAATAATATCATTTAGTAGCTTCTATAATATTTGGAGTGAGATATATCAATACTATGACATCACAAATTGTAAATAATGGAGGATTTCATCATCTATAAGACATCCTTCTTCCATTTCAACTTCTTGATGCAAGTTCTCCATAACAGTGGAAAACACATGGCTAAGTGAATGTCCTGCTATCAATAGGTTTTTGGTTCAATTTTATTGGGATTTTCATACTCTAGTAAATTGTATGATTGGGAATATGTAGACAAATGTAGAAGACACTTTCTTAAATACTGCTTAATCCGTTTTCATATTTCATCAAGGATACCCTTGATATTTAAGTAGATCACTGTCACAGATATTTTACAGTGATGAAAAAAAGAGATATGTGTTGATAGGTAATTGTAACTTTTTCTTTCCTTTATTTTTATAATGGCACCATTTATGATTTTCCCATTTTCAATCAATTAAAAGTTGATTCCACAATTCTTTCAAAATTGTCTCATTTTCAGTAAAGATGACTCATTTGAAATTACATATTTTAGCTGATTCAGTCCCTCTTTCCTACTTTCATTTTCTTAATGGCCACTTCCCAGTTTATCATATTAGATGCTGAAGTATTGGTCTTTAGTAAGCTGCAGCACATTACCAATAGTGTGGTGTGTAAGAAGTTTTTTAAAATATACAACTAAGTAACTAGGTATTTTGAAAAGCAATAGGCAGTCCTTAGGAGAAGGTGATGGATATCAAATTTACAAACTGAGTAGTATGTTGGTATTCAGCAATCATTTGCTAAATGTCAAGTACGGTCCTACATACTAGGTGTACAAAGAGAAAGTTGAAATGACTTTGAGGAGAGTACTATCTGATGTACAGAGGAGATATGTACACATATAAGTGCATTTAAAATAGACACAACATCAATACGTGTGTGTTTGTGTGTGTGGAGAGGTAGCACATGTGCAAAAAATATGAGACCTGAAGGAAGCTAAGTCTTCTGTGAGTGTTAAATGAGGAAGGAGAATGTTCAAATGCTCAAAGTCATAGTTCTAACACTTTTTGATTCCTGGACACTTTGTACCATTAAAAGATTGCTGAGGTAGAAACATCTCGTCCAAGCCACTCTGCCCCCAGATTTCCCCCAAACTATGTAAAAGGGGACTCTGAACAACTTCTGGAGCCCCAGCACCCACAGAACGACACAGAGAAGCTAACCTCCCACTGACGACAGCCCAGCAGCCCTGCAGGAAGGACCAGCGCAGCAGTCTGGGACCTGGCAGCACGCAGAGCTCGGGGAGTTGAGCCAAGCTTAGGTCCTATGGACTTTGGGACCGGTATTTGGGGAATCCGTCAGCTCCCTCCCCTGGGGGCTAGGAGCCACTGAGGAGACACTCCATTTTGTAGTTTTCAGACGCAGCTCCAGCTCCCGGCCTACAAATTGTAGGGAGATCCAGCGGTCAGTCTTGGGGGGTAATCGCTCTTGCTTTAACCTCCCTAGATCTGGATTGTGATCTAGGGTGGAAGTCATGGGTGGGTTTACAGCTTGCCAGAAACGGAAGTTGCCCCCCACACGTTCGGGACGAAAATTCCTCTAGCTGGCCTTAAAGCCATAGTGTGGCAACAAGCCCAAAAGTCAAGTAATTAAGTGGCAACATGCCAAGGCAAAGAAAACAGAAAAATGCAACCCTAGACTCCTATTTTGGGGGCATAGAGCAGGAAAAGGACTGTGAGGTCAGAAGTCCTGCTCCAAAAGCCCCAGGGGAAAACCCAAGCAGGTTACAGGCCATAGAGGACCTTAAGAAGGACTTTAAAAATCAAACTGTGACTGATGATATTTTTCTCACTATGAAAATAATGTAAGAAGGGTGTATGGTCATATGAATACATATGTGAATGTGTGTGTATATGGTTATAATTATATATGGATAGAGGGCATAGGTTGAATTTGTTGGGAAGGGAGAATACTCAAGGGATGAAATTATGAGGTGAGAGAGGAAAGTGGCAAGAGGAGATGGGGAGAGACAGGGTAGGGTAAACTATCCCATGTAGAAGAAGCAAGGGGAAGTGATTGCAAAGGAGGAGGAGAATAAGGAAAGCTAAAAAGGCAAAACCACATTCACATTGGATTTGGTTCAGGGAGAAAATGACATACATACTAAATGGGATATCTCAACCTGCAGCAGGATAGGGGGAAGGGGGATGAGAGGAGGGATGATGGATGGGAGGGCATCCTTGGGGTGAGGGGAGGTTGGAAGTACCCACTATAGAAGAGGGACAGGATCATGTAGGGAATGGACCAGGTGGGGGGTGGGATGAGTGGGAGGGAATTATAAGAAGCCTTGTACAATATATCTACTATGATAATGTTTTGCATAGCTAGACATGTACAACATATACTGAATTACTTATCTCCCAAGAAGGAATGGGTGACAAGGGAGGAAGGAAATGGATCTGAAATTCGAGGTCGTAACATTAAATGTTTCAAATATATATAAATACTATTATTAATACTCTTTTGCTTGTAATAGGGAGATAAGATGTGCAGGCATTGGGACACAAAGATCCACCTTCCTCTAATGGAAAAGTCGATGGGGGTATGGGAGAAGGTATGGGAGAGAGCAGATTGGAGGAAGCGATATCTTGTGGGACTATTATTCTGGGAGGCTGGGTAGGGGAATAATGGGGGGAAAATGATTGTTACTCAAAATCTGGCGGAAATGAATGATGTAAAACAGAAGTTAATAAAGCATTTGTTTAAAAAAAAAAAGATCCCAAAAAGAAAACTCCCAGGAATATTATAGCCAGGTTCCAGAATCCCCAGATCAAGGAGAAACTACTACAATCAGCCAGGAAGAAACAATTTCAATATTGTGGAAACACAATCAGAATAGCTCAGGACCTGGCAGCTTCTACACTGAGGGATCGAAGGGCATGGAATATGATATTCCAGAGGGCAAAAGAACTGGGAATGAACCCAAGGGTCACCTACCCAGCAAAACTGAGTATTTTGTTTCAGGGGAAAATATGGTCATTCTGTGGAATAGAGGACTTTCAAACATTCTTGAGGAAAAAACCAGAATTGAATAGAAAATTGACATCCAGACACAAGAAGGAAGAGATACCTGAGAAGGTAATCAGGGAAAAAGAAATCAAAAGGAACTTATCAAAGTTGAACTATTTACATTCCTATATGGAAAAGCAATAACTGTGACTGATGATATCTTTCTCACTATGAAAATAATGGAAGAAGTGTGTGTGGTCATATGAATACATATGTGGATGTGTGTGTATATGGTTACAGTTATATATGGATAGAGGGCATAGGTTGAATTTGTTGGGAATCGAGAATACTCAAGGGATGAAATTATGAGGTGAGAGAGGAAAGTGGCAAGAGGAGATGGGGAGAGACAGGGTAGGGTAAACTATCCCATGTAGAAGAAGCAAGGGGAAGTGGTTGCAAGGGAGGGGGAGAATAGGAAGGCAAAAAAAGGCAAAACCACATTCACATTGAATTTGGTTCAGGGAGAGAATGACATACATGCTAAATGGGATATATCAACCTGCAGCAGGATATGGGGAAGGGGGATGAGAGGAGGGATGATGTATGGGAGGGCATCCTTGGGGGGAGGGAAGGTTGGAAGTACCCACTATAGAAGAGGGACAGGATCATGTTGGGAATGGACCAGGTGGGGGGTGGGATGAGTGGGAGGGAATTATAAGCAGCCTTGTACAATATATCTACTATGATAATGTTTTGCATAGCTAGACATGTACAACATATACTGAATTACTTATCTCCAAAGAGGGAATTGTTGACAAGGGAGGAAGAAAATGGATCTGAAATTCGAAGTCTTAACATTAAATGTTTCAAATATAAAAAAAAGGAAAAAAAGAAAAAAAGTATATTACAAGGGATAAGAGATTGAATGAGAGAGTTGGGAAGGGATAATGTTCAGAAATTAGTATGGCATTAAACAAATATTGCTGATTTTAAAATAAAGTATCTACAAAGAAAATTTGCTATATAAATAGGGAAATTATTGGAAAATTAAAACTGAAATGTCACTACAAGTAAAAAAAAAGATTACTGAAAACCCTAAAGAGCTTTTGTTCATTTGATATTTACCACAAAATAAATTAAATCAGGTGATTGAAGATATTTGTTAATTTAATATTAAAATAAATGTCAGTACATGTCCAATAAAATTTTATTAAAAATTCCTATAGTATCCCAAACAAAAGGAAAGTGAAAAGAGTAAATTTTATTTTTACACATATTTGCAAAGCTCTTTAATATATGGCTCATTAGTACATGTATATTTTTTCTTATAATTCCCTTGCTTTCTATATGTTGGGATATGTATCTATTGAATTATATAAAAATAATCTGGCCCTACATATACTTGTAGTTGGAAAAAGGAGAAGTATTTTAATAGCTCAGTAATGACTTAGAAAATATATTTAATCTATTTGACTAACTGAAAGGATCTCAATCACACTTTGAGAGCTATTGACATAAAGGGAGGATACAGCAGTACTAAATATAGTATCTATGGAAGATTTGGGGAATATAAAGAAAGACATGAATCACAAAGAAAGAAAAATAATGCATAGCTCCAATTACATACCATGGGAAGGAAGGGAGCATAGTCTATTGGAAAGAATGTTAGAATTGGAGCCCAGTGACAAAGGCTTGTTTCCTTTTGTTCCTTTTTTTTTTTACCCATTTGACAAACAGTAAATTACCTATCATCTCTGAATATTAGCTTCCTAGCCTAAGAAATAAGAACATTGGATTGAATGAACAAAGGCTCCCTTCCAGCTCTAAATCTGTGATCAGTGAAACTAAAATATGTAACTAAGCAAAGGAGAAAATCATCTGCACGCACCTAAGCCAAAAATAACATGGACTTGAAGGTAAGTACAGGACTATTTGAAATTGATACACTGCCCCCCCCCCCAAAAAAAAAGTAAAACGTTACCATGTAGACAGATGATGAGTTGACTTTTTTGTTGCACATCAAAAAAAGTTTCAGGAAATGGAAGAATGTTTTTTTTTTTTAAATTTTAATTTTTTTGTTTATTTTTAGTTAACAAGATTCAATTCCATAGTTCCTTGATTTTCAAATTTCTTTTCCCAACCTTCCCCCAACTCCCACGACAGCATATAGACCAGTATAAGATCTGCAAATACTTTCATATTAGACATTAGTCAAGTTACAAAGGTGTATTGTACTAGGTGGGATAAAAATGATAAAGAAGAAATAAAACCAAACAATGAAAAGAAAATATCAATTAGTTTGCTTCCATCAGAATTCAAGCTCAGTTCTTTCTAGTTATCTCTCTGGGTGTCCCATCTCTCTCCTTCTTGAGTCTTTCGAGATTGACTTATGTCACTGCATTGCTGAAAAGAGTCCAGTCTGTCATAGTTGGTCACCACACATATGTTGTGTCTGTGACTGTATACAAATTTCTCCTGGTTCTATTCTTCTCACTCAGCATCAGTTTGTATAAGCCTCTCCAGGTAAATATGAAAACCGCTTCCTCCTCGTTTCTTATAGCACAATAACATTCCATTACATGCATATACCACAATTTCTTTAGCCATTCCCAAATTGATGGCCACCCCTTTATTTTCCAATTCTTTGCAACCATGAAAAGAGCTGCTATAAATATTTTTGGACATATGGATTTTCCTCCCTCTTCTATGATATCTTTGGGATATAGCCCTAGAGGTGGTATTGCTGGGTCAAAGGATATGAAATTATTTATAGCCCTTTGGGCATAATTCTGGATTCCTCTCCAGAATGGTTGGATAAGTTCACAACTCAACCAGCAATGCATTAGTATTCCAATTTACCCACATCTTCTCCAGCATTTGTCATTTTCCTGTTTTTTCATCTTAGCCAATCTGACAAGAGAGATTCGGTACCTCAGAGATGGTTAGATTTTCATTTCTCTAATTAATAGTGATTTAGAGCATTTCTTCATATGCTTATAGATATCTTTAATTTCTTTCTCTGAAAACTGCCTGTTCATATCCTTTGACCATTTATCAATTGGGGAATGACTTGTATTCTTATAGATTTGACTCAATTCTCTGTATATTTTATAAATGAGTCCTTTATCAGAGACATAGTTTGTAAAAATTCTTCTCCAGTTTCCCACCTCCCTCTTGATCTTGGTTACATTGGCTTTGTTTGTACAGAAGCTTTTCAATTTAATGTATTCAAAATTATCCATTTTGCATTTTATAAAGCTCTTTAATTCTTGTTTTGTGTTAAAGTCTTCCCCTCTCCGAAAATCTGACAGGTAAACTATTCCTTGCTTTCCCAGATTGCTTACAATATCATCCTTTATACCTAGATCATACACCCATTTAGACTTGATTTTGGTATATGGTGTTAGATAATGATCTATGCCCAGTTTCTGCCATACTGTATTCCAGTTTTCCCAGCAGTTTTTGTCAAATAATGCATTCTTATCCCAAAACTGGGGTCTTTGGGTTTATCAAACAGTAGATTACTATATTCATTAACTGCTGGGTCTCCTGTGCCCTATCTATTCCATTGATCCACTACTCTACTCCTCTGTCAGTACCAAGCAGTTTTGATGACTGCTGCTGTATAATACAGATTAAAATCTGGCATAGCTAGTCCACCTTCCCTAGCATTTCTTTTCATTAATTCCCTTGATATTCTAGACTGTTTGTTTTTCCAAATAAATTTTGTTATTATTTTGTCTAACTTAAAAAAGCAGTTTTTTGGTAAATTATTTAATATGGTACTAAATATATAATTTGGTTTGGGTAAAATTGTCATTTTTATATTAGCTCGACCCAGCCACGAGCAATTGATATTTTTCAGATTACTTATATCTGATTTTACTTGTGTGAGAAGTGTTTTGTAGTTGTGATTATATAGATCCTGAGTTTCCCCCCCCCCCCCCACTGGTAGATTCCCAAATATTTTATAATGTCCATAGTGACTTTAAATGGGATTTCTCTCTCTATCTCTTGCTGTTGAATTTCATTAGAAAAATGCAGGAATGCCAAGGATTTATGTGGGTTTATCATATATCCTGCAACTTTGCCAATTTTATTTATTATCTCAAGTAGTTTTTTACTTGATTCTCTAGGATTCCCTAAGTATATCATCATATCATCTGCAAAGAGTGATAACTTCGTCTCTTCTTAACCTAATTTGATTCTTTTGATTTCTTTTTCTTCTCTAATTGCTACTGCTAACCTTTCTAGTACCAGATTGAATAAAAGAGGTGATAGTGGACATACTTGTTTCAATCCTGATCTTATTGGAAATGCTTCTAGTTTATCCCTGTTGCATATAATACATGCTGATGGTTTTAAATAGATGCTATCAACTATTTTAAAGAAGGATTATTTCCTATACTTTCTAGTGTTTTTAATAAGAATGGATGTTGTACTTTGTCAGAAGCCTTTTCTGCATCTATTGAAATTATCATGTGGTTTCTGCTAGTTTTATCGTTGATATGAACAATTATACTGATGGTTTTCCTAATATTAAACCATCCTTGCATTCCTGGAATAAATCCTACCTGATCAAAGTGTGTTATTTTTGTGATAAGTTGTTGCAGTATTTGGCTAATGTTTTATTTAAAATTTTTGCATCTAAATTCATGAGTGAAATTGGTCTATAATTTTCTTTCTCTGTTTTATCTCTTCCTGATTTAGGAATCAGTACCATATTAGTGTAATAGAAAGAATTTGGTAGGACTCCTTCACTAATTTTCCCAAATAGTTTGTAGAGTATTGGAATCAATTGCTCTTTAAGTGTTTGATAGAATTCACTAGTAAACCCATCTGGCCATGGAGATTTTTTCCTAGGGATTTCATTGATGGCTTGTTTGATTTATTTTCTGAGATGGGGTATTTAGGTAATTCACTTCTTCTTCAGTTAATCTGGGCAACTTGTAATTTTGTAAATATTCATCCATTTCACTAAGATTGTCATATTTATGTTCATACTGTTGGGAAAATAATTCCTAATTATTGTTTTGATTTCCTCTTCATTGGAGGTAGATTCACCTGTTTCATTTTTGATACTGATAATTTGGTTTTCTTCTTTCTTTTTTTAGGATGTTGCTTAAGGGTCTATCAATTTTATTGTTTTTTTTTTGTAAAACCAGCTTTTAGTTTTATTTATTAATTCAATAGTTCTCGTAAGTTCAATTTTATTAATCTCTCCTTTGGTTTTCAACATTTCTAATTTATTACTAAATTTGAACTAATTTATTACTAAATAATTCTAATTTATTACTATATTTTAGATTTTCAACTTGTTCTTTTTCTAGCTTTTCAATTGCATGTCCAATTCATTGACGTCCCTTCTCTCTGCTTTATTCAAGTATGCACTCAGGGATATAAAACTTCCCCTAAGAACTGCCTTTAATGCATCCCACAAATTTTGGCATGTTTTCTCTATATTATCATTCTCCTGAATGAAAATACTGATTGTTTGTATAATTTCTTGTTTGACCCACTCATTCTTTAGGATTAAATTGTTTTATTTCCAATTAGGTTTTAGTCTATCTTTCCATGGCCCTTTATTGCATATAATTTTTATTGCATCATGGTCTGAGAATGATGCATTTAATATTTCTGCCTTTCTGCACCAAATTGTGAGGTTTTTATGCCCTAGTACATGGTCTATTTTTGAGTATGTACCATGCACTGCTGAAAAGAAAGTAAATTCATTTTTATCCCCATTCAGTTTTCTCCAGAGATCCATCATATCTAACCTCTCTAAAATTCTATTCCCCTCCTTACCTTCTTTCTTTTTTATTTTGAAGTTAGATTTACCAAGTTCAGAAAGGGGAAGATTAAGGTCCCCCACTGGTAAAGTTTTGTTATCTATTTCTTCTTCTAATTCCTTTAACTTCTCCTCTAGGAATTTGGATGCTATACTACTTGGTGCATATTTATTAAATAATGATATTGCTTCATTCTCTATGGTGCCTTTTAGCAGTGTACAGTTTCCTTCCTTATCTCTTTTTATTAGATCTATTTAGACTTTTGCTTTATCTGAGATAAGTATTGCTACACCTGCTTTTTTTTTACTTTAGCTGACACATAATAAATTCTACTCCAACATTTTACCTTCATCCTGGGGGTATCCCTTTGTTTCAAATGTGTTTCTTGTAGACAGCATATTTTAGTATTATGGTTTGCTATCCACCTCTGTTTTATGGGAGAGTTCATCCCATTCACATTCACAGTAATGATGACTATCTGTCTCTTCTACTCCATCCTATTCCCTCCCCTGCTTATGTTTTTGTTTCTTCCTTCTCCCATCCTCTCCTTGAAGTTTTCCCTTTTGACTACCCCCTTCCTCAGTGTTCCCACCCAGTGACCACCCTTCTTTACTTACCCTTTCCCTTTACTACTATTTCCTTCCCCTCTAATCCACCCCCTTTGGACTCCTCCTTTTTATCACCCCCTTACCCTCCTACTGTCTACAGGACACAATAAATTTTTATACTTATCATAGTAAGTTCCTCCCCATTTGACTCCAAACCAAACAGAGTAAATTTCAAACAGTGCTCCTCTCCCTCCGTCCTTTTCCTCTAGTTAATGAATTTATGTGTTGATTCGCATTAGAATCTTAAACTTCACTGATTAATTTGATCCCTCTTTGAACCAGAACCAGGGAAAATAGTGTTTAAATGATGTTCCTCTCCCTCTTTCTTTCCCCTCTACTATAGTGTGTTTTTATGCCTCTTTGAATGGCATATTATACCTTTTCCTATATCATCCTTTCCTTTTATCCCATTAAAGTCCCTTTGATCCCCTTAATAATTTTTTTTAAGTCTTAAGGTTAGTGTATTCAAACCCATACCCTCTAAGTATAACCCTTTTGAAGGTCATGATAATCATAAAAACTACAATATTGAAAGTTATCAGCTCCTCATATAGGGATGTGAACATTTTGCTCTTGTTGCATCCCAAGTTATGTGCATGTGTGTATGAGTGTGTGTGTGTGTATGTATGTATGTCTGTGTGAGTCTGTGTTTTCCTTGTTTACCTTTTTATGTCTTCCTTGAGTCTTGTCATTGGAGATCAAATTTCCACTGAGTTCTGGCTTTTTCACCAGGAAAGTCTGGAAGTCCCTTATTTCATTAAACAACCATCTCCTTGCCTGAAAGATTATGCTCAGTTTTGCCAGGTATTTAATCCTTGGTTGTAGTCCTAGATCACTTGCCCTCCAAAATATCAAATTCCAGTCCCTTGAATCTTTAAAGGTAGAAGCTGCTAGGTCCTGTGTGATCCTAACTGTAGTTCCATGATATTTGAATTGGTTCTTTTTGGCTGCTTGCAGAATTTTTTCCTTAATCTTGTAATTCTGGAATTTGGCTACTATATTTCTTAGAGTTTTCAATTTGGGATCTCTTTCAGGAGGAGACTGGTTTATTCTTTCAATAACTATTTTATCTTCTGATTCCAGGACTTCAGGAAAGTTTGCTTTGACAATCTCTTGGAGGATGTTGTCTAGGCTGCTTTTTTCATCGTGGTTTTCTGGTAGACAAATAATTCTTAAGTTATCTCTCCTGGAGCTGTTCTCTAGGTCAGTTGTTTTCCAGTGAGATATTTTACATTTTTTCCAATTTTTCAATCATCATATTTTGTTTGGTGCATCATAGAATTCTGAGTTTCAATTTGATTGATTCTAAGTTTTAGCAAATTATAGTCTTTGATTAGTTTTTGAAGGTCCTTTTTTAGGGAGGTATTTTTCCCGATTACTTCACTAATTTTACTTTTTAAGTAATTGTTTTCTTCAGTGAAACTTTTTTCCAAGTTGGTAACTGCCTCCCTGATTTGGTCTTTAAAATCTTTCTTAAGCTCCTCCAAGAATGCTATTTGGGCTTGAGACCAGTTCATACTTCCTTCTATGGTCTCAGGTGTGGGTAATGTGTCAAAGTTGTCCTGTGTATTGGGTTGTTCTTGACTTACATAATAAGCTCGGATCAATTTTCTTGCCTTCCCCTTCTCCTTCTCAGCTTCCTTCCTTCCCAATGTGATTTCCTATTTCTTAATTTCTCAGGCTGTTAGCTAAGGGCCTGGTTGTTGATGTTGAATGCTGTGGCCTCTGGTGGTCTAGTTTGTGGCTGAGGCAGAGTCTCAGAGAGGTATGTAGATGTTCACTGAGTAGTCTGTGGAGATGGGGTGATCTGGCCACTTGAGATTTCTGCCTCTATACTCCAGGGCTATAGCTCAGGCAGGCGTTTGTTGGTCAGTTGAGGTGGAGCTTGTTGGGACCACTACCTGTCTTCTCTTCAGACCCCTGGCTGTCTCAGTTATACCCCTTCTTGAAGACTCCCAAGCCTGAGGCTATTTCCATTAATTTAGGATTTCAATTTGGGTGGGAGACTTATCTTTGGGTAGAATTTCTACTTCGTGAAGGAGGGATTGGAGCAGGTAGAATTTACTTTGCCATTCTAGCCCCTGCAAATACTGGCAGGCAATTTCTAAACTTCCAGGCTGGGGGCCAATAGCTTCAGGAGAAGCTGGTGTCTCTGTTGGGGGCTGAAGCATTCTCCTACCTGGCTCCAATGATCCCTCCTATTTCCTTGTGAGATAACAGTGAGATGACTGTAATTTGTCCTTGCTAAGTCTGAGGGCTGGGGATTCTTCTCTCTCTGGTGTAATCTGATTGTCTGCTCTTAAGTCTGAGCTATGCAGACCTCACATGCTCTGTACTCCCCCTGTCCAGACCCACTGGGCACTTTTCTGGGCTGGATTCTGCCACGCTCTGTCTCCACATGGGTTCTATCACTCCAGAATCCATTCAGATTTGCTTTTTAAGGTTTAGTGATGGGATTCATGGAGGAGCTTAGAGAAGTTACTGCTTCCTTCTGGCTATCTTGGCTCCACCCCTCAAGAATGTTTTAATATACACTGAATAGCTAAGATTTATATTCTCTTTTTGGGAAAAAAAAAGAATCTGTAAAAGAATAGATATTCTTTTTGTTTAATTACCCAAAGAAATGAAAATTTATGAATAAAGAAGAAAAATTTAGCTCTTAATATATTTGAAGTTCCAGTGTTTCTTACAGAGGTAGCCAGCAGAATGGAGCCATCTGTAAAAGAAAACAAAAACAATAACAATAACAATCAACAACAACACTAGGCTTATTAACCATTGGAATACGTTTATAAATTTTTTTTTTTCAAATTTCAGGTACCTCAAATGGCAGTAAAGCTTCCCCCTTGTTTCTAGGGGACTTCTATTTTTTTCCCCGAACAACTTGAATGAGTTCCATTTAAGTGTTTTATTGTGTAATCTAATAAATTGGAAATTCTGAATTTGGCAATCTGCATACACTGGTTCATCAACTCTTGATATAAATCATGCTCTGAGCAGTAATAAATGCCATGGTTTCCACTGTATGATCAAGAAGTAATAAATAACCTAGAGCCAGTAGAATTGTGATTCTGTCCATTGCCCCATATGAAATAAACATTTTCAAATCCACTTTTAATTATACTTGTGGGTAGATAAACTTGCTCTTCCTTTTATCCAGCTGCCTCACATGTGTAGGACTTATTAACAGGTAGTTTACTATCAGAGAACAAATGGGTTAGGGGAAGCATGAAAATATATTTACAACTACCAGTAGAGGGAAGGAGGGATGGTAGCTTATTGAATGACAATCAAAAGTGTCACAGACTTCAAGGACATAGAAATGTCTTCAAGGATTACAAATGAGGAAGAGCTTTTCATTATTTTTGTGTTTCTTAATCATAGAACTTTGTAATTTTCTTTAGAGTTACTAGAGAAATAAATGCATTTTTAAACACTTGAAGGATTTAATTCCTTTTAAGACAAGACCTAAACTCCCTTTCAAATGCTTTGTGATTTTGAAACTGCTCTTAAAGAATTTTATATATAGAAATATAATGTGTGTGTTTATGCATGTAGCTATATATACATATATATATATATATATATATAATATCACAATGTTAAATCATTTTCAGTCATGTCTGATTCTTTATGACTCCATTTTTAGTTTTCTTTCCAAAGACAGAGGAGTTTTTTTTTTTTTTTACCATTGCCTTTTCCAGCTAATTTCACAGAAAAGGAAACTGAGAAAAACAGGGTTAAATGACTTATCCAGGATCACACTTCTAGTACGTGTCTGAGGTTGTATTTGAACTTAAGAAGATGAGTCTTCTCAACTACAGGTCCTGCAATCTATCAACTGTGCCATGTAGCTACTCCATTATAATATTATTGTATTAATATTATTATGTCTTCTATAATATATAATATATCGAAATATGCAAATGGGTATGTGACAGGATAAGAGTGTTCTTTTGAGATTCCCTAAGCCTGAGCTTATACTTAGCTTCCATTAGTGCCTCATTTCCATCACATTGTTGACAGAAGTTCAATTCGTGTAGTTTTAAAAGGTGATATTTAAAAAAAATGAAGTAACAGAGTAGGTTTCATAGCAAAAGAGTATTGTGTTTCTAAATTAAGACTTTCATTACTCTATTTGATTATTTTCTAAGAACAAAATAGAAGAACTCAGACTTTGCCCCCAGGTGCAAGGTTATGACTTTAGAAAAAAACATCTCTCTTATCCAAAACCAAGTTGCTAATGAGTCCAATCAGTTAAAGGGAATAACAAAGAGGTCATACATGTGTGGAAATCCAAGCAAAATGTGTGTGTGTCTGTGGGAGGGAAGGCCATTGTTGAGATAAAAAGGTATACTGAGAGAATAAAAAACAGATATGGTGAGAAAGAATTTGGGAAGAAGGGAATATGTAATGAGAATTCAATATGCCTTTCCAGGTGATAGAAGGGGGAAAAAGCCATTATAAGAGCATATGTATTAGAAAGATAAATGAAGTTTGAATTTGAACATGTGTGCATTAATGAAAAGTAGCTTTCTTGAGCTAACTTTATATAGGGCAAGCAGCCTCTGGCCTGTGAAGGACACAAGCCTATTGTGAAAAATAATGTGCCTCCCAGTTCCTACTTTATTAAAACAAAAGGACCCTTGTCTAAAATGTGTAGGGAACTTCAGTCAATTTCAAAAACCAAGAAAATGTGTCTCTCCTACAGCAAACATCCACATGCATATATATTGGAAATGTGTTATACACACAGATGTGTGTGGGTGTGCATGTGTTGATACAGCAGATTAAAATTTCATGTGGAAACTATAAAAATATTAAACTATTAAAACAATTTCCTATAGAAAAATAATATTCCATAACATTCATATACCACAACTTGTTCAGCCATTCACTAATTGATGGGATTCCCCTTGATTTCCAATTATTGGTCAACACAAAATGAACTGCTATACATATCTTTGTACATGTGCATTCTTTCCACTTTTAATTATCTCTTTGGAATACAGTCCTAGAAGTGGTATTCCTAGGTCAAAAGATATGTACATTTTTATAGCCCTTTGGATATAGTTCCAAATTACTCTCAGGAATGATTGGATCAGTTTTTACAGTTCCATCAACAATACATTATTGTCGTAATTTTCTCATACCTTCTCCAACATTAATCATTTCCCAGTTTTGTTATGTTAGCTAATCTGACAGGTATGATCTGATATGCCAGAGCTGTTTTAATTTCCATTTCTATAATCAATATGACTTAGAGCATTTGTTTCATATGATAATAGATAGTTTTAATCTCTTCATCTGAAAACCTCCTGTTCATATCCTTTGACAATTTATCAATTGGAGAATGACTTGCATTCTAATAAATTTTATTCATTTCTCTATATATTTTAGAAATGAGGTTCAGTTTAAAAATCAGAGACATTGCCTGTAAAAAAAAAAGATTCCCAGATTTCTGCATCCCTTCTAATAGTGGTTGCATTAGCTTTATTTGTGCAAACCCTTTTTAATTTAATGTAATAAAAAATATCCATTTTACATTTCATAATATTAATTATCTCTTCCTTGGTCACAAATTCTTCCCTTCACCAAAGATCTGAAAGGTAAACTATTCATTTTTCTCCTAATTTGCTTATAATATCACTTTTTATGTCTCAATCAAGTAGCCATTTATAGTTTAATGAATTTTAAATTATGCCCTGTAGATCTATTTTCTAGGTCACTTTTTTATGTCCAATGAAATATTTCACATTTTCATCTATTTTTTCATTCCTTTGATTTTGTTTGATTGTTATATCTCATAAAGTCAATAACTTCCACTTGCCCTATTCAAAGTTTTAAGGAATTATATTCATCAGTGAGGTTTTGTACTTTCTTTTCCATTTAGCCAATTCCACTTTTTAAGTTCTTCCCTTAAGTGGATTTTTGTTCAACTTTTTTCACTTGACCAAATATGCTTTTCAAAGAATACTTTTCATCACTGGATTTTTGTGCCACCTTTACCATTTGTCTTCTATTTTGTAAAACATTATTTTCTTCAGTATTTGTGTTGTGTGTGTGTGTGTGTGTGTGTGTGTATGCGCACATGTCACCTTTACTAAGCTGTTAACTTTTTTTCAATGATCTTGCAACAATCTCAATGCTCTTCCCAATTTTTCCTCTATTTCTCTCATTTTATTTTTTAATTAATTAAATAATTTTTAGTTTTCAACATTCACTTCCACAAGATTTTGAGTTCCATCTATTCCCTCCCCCCCCCCCAACCTAAGACAATGTGCATTCTGATTACCCTTTCTCCCTATCTGGCCTCCCTTCTATCACACCCTCTCCCCATCCCCTTCCCTTCTATTGTCATGTAGGGCAAGGATGATTTTTGTACACCACTGCCTGTATATCTTATTTCCTAATTACATGTAAAAACACATTTTTTATTGTTTTTAAACAATTATACGACCTTTATTTAGAAAGCAAATAATTTGATTTAGGGTATAACTGTCATGTTGTGAAAGCCTAGCTACATTTCCCTCCATCCTATCTAACATCCTATCTTGTATCTTTTATACTTTTAACCTGCCCCTCCTCAAAAGTGTTTGCTTCTATGAAGGAGGAGTAGAAACTTCTGAGCAGCTCAGGCTTCCACCTTCCCCAATTCTTAAAAAGAGGACTGTGAAGAAATGTTGGTGCTACAGAACAACAAAATGACACAGAGAAGTTAACCTCCCACTGAGGACAGCCCAGCAGCCCGGCTGAGACCAGCCAGTACAGGGCTCTGGGAGCCGAGCCCAGGCCCACCTGAGCTGGAGGGCTTAGCCTCAGGGTGGGCCTGAAGATTCACCAACTAGAGGGATTTTAGATCAGCTGTGATGCTTTACAGAATAATCAACACACAGATGCCAAGGACAAAGTAAGAAGTCAGTACAGTGTGGATTTTGGACCAACAAATTAGAATTCATCAG
Organism: Gymnobelideus leadbeateri; assembly: GCA_011680675.1. NCBI lineage: Eukaryota > Metazoa > Chordata > Mammalia > Diprotodontia > Petauridae > Gymnobelideus > Gymnobelideus leadbeateri. The sequence continues at coordinate 109,191 of WOXC01004873.1, forward strand.
CCTCTTCCCCCAGGTGCAAGCAGCCACTGAGGAACTGCAGCACAGCCACAGCCAAACATGGATGCTTCAGCTCCTGCCCTGCAGACTGTAAGGCGACCGAGCAACAAGTCTTAGGGGTAAACACTCTTGCTTTTACCTGCTTGGACCTGTATTGCAATTTAGGGTGGACATCTTGGGGTGTGTGACCAGCTTGCCAGAGCATGGGGAGGCTTCAGAGAAGGCACCCAACTAATACCTTCGGCAGCTGAGAAAACCTCAGCATTAGGGACAGTAGCTCCCCTATCTGGTGGCAGAGTCCTACTGTGGCAAAAAGCCTAAAAGTCAAGTAATTGAGTGGCAACATGACCAGGCAATCGAAGCAAAACAAACAGAAGAATGCAACATTAGACTCCTCTTTTGGTACAAAAAGGATCATAGCATGGAACAAGTAGAAGACAGTGAAGTCAGAACTCCTGCACCAAAAGCTTCAAAGGAAAATATGAACTGGTTACAGGCCACAGAGGAACTGAAGAAGCAGATAAGAGAGGTGGAGGAAAAAATTGGAAAGAGAAATGAGAATGATGCAAGAAAATTATGAAAGGAGAGTCAACAGCCTGACTGAGGAAAATAACACCTTAAAAAATACACTAACTCAAATGGCAAAAGAGGCTCAAGAAGCCCATGAGGAGAAGGATGCCTTAAAAAGCCAAATTTGCCATATGGAAAAAGAATCTCAAAAGCTTAATGAAGACAATCATTCCTTCAGAATTAGATTGGAGTAAATGGAAACTACTGACTTTATGAGAAATCAAGATGCTATTAAGCAGATCCAAACATATGAGAAAATAGAAGGCGATGTGAAATATCTCAAGGGAAAAACCACTGACGTGGAAAATTGATACAGAAGAGATAATAAAAAAATATTGGACTACCTGAAAGCCATGATCAAAAAAAAAGAACCTAGAAATCATCCTTCAAGAAATTTTCAAGGAAAAGTGTCCTTATATTTTATAACCAGCAGGCAAAATAGGGGTTGAATGAATCCATCAATCACCTCCTTAAAAAGATCCCAAAAAGAAATCTCCTAGAAATGTTATAACCAGATTCTGAAATTCCCAAATCAAGGAGAGAATATTACAAGCAGCCAAGAAAAAACAATTTGAATATTGTGGAAACACAATCAGGAATACCACAGGATCTGGGAGCTTCTACACTGGAACATGATATTCTGGAGGTCAAAGGAGTTGGGATTAAAACCAAGAATCACCGACTCAGAAAAACTGAGTATCATGTTTCAGGGGAAAATGTGGTCATTCAGTGTAATAGAGGACTTTCAAGTATTCTTGACGGAAAAACCAGAGTTGTATAGAAAATCTGACATTTAAATACAAAAAGGAAGAGAAGCATGAAAAGGTAAACAGGGAAAAGAAATCATAAGGAAGCATCAAAGTTGAACTATTTACATTCCTACGTGGAAAAATAATAATTGTAACTGATAAAACTTTTCTCAGTATGAAAATATTTGAAGGAAATCTATCTATCTATCTATCTATCTATATGAGGGTATATGGGAGTATGAATACATATGTGAATGTTAGTATATCTGTTTATATGTATACATAGAAGGCACAGGAACAATTTAATAGGGATGGATGATACTTAAAAGGTGAAATTAAGAGGTGAGAGAGGAATATAAAGAGAGGTCATGGGGAGCAACAGAATGGGGTAAACTATCTCATATAGAAGAGGCAATGGAAAATGGTTACAACGGAGGGGAAAAACAGGAAGGCAAAAGGGAATGGGTCAACCTTATTCTCATTGAATTTGGTTCAGGGAGGGAATGACATACACACTAAATAGGTTATCTCACCCTACATTAAAGTCGGGGGGAAAGGGATGAGAGGGGGAATGATGGAAGGGAGGGCAGGCTGGGGGGAGGGAATTTGGAAGCAACCACTTTTGAAAAGGGATAGGATCAAAGCAGAGAATAGAACAAGTGGGAGTTGGGATAGGAGGGAGCAAAATATAATCAGTCTTTTACAATATATCAACTATGATAATGGTTTCCATTAGCTACACATGTACAACCTATATTGAATTGTTTACCTTCACAGTAAGAGTGGCTGAGAAGGAAGGAAAGGAATGAATGTGGAATTCAAAGTTTTAAAATTAAATGTTTAAAAAATACATACATACATACATACATACGTAAATGTGTGTGTGTGTGTGTGTGTGTTATTAATACTATTTTACATGTAATTGGGAAAGAACATATATAGGTACTGGGGCATAGAGATCCACTATGTTGTACTGGTAAAAAAAGGTGGGGTATGGGGGAAGATATGGGAGAGTGCAGATTGGAGGAGGGGATATCCTGTGGGACTGCTATTTTAGGGTGGGGGGTCTGGGATAAACAGGGAGAAAATTTGTAACTATAAATCTGGTGGAAATGAAGGTTGTAAACCAGAATTTAATAAAGCATTTGAAAAAAAAGTGTTTGCTTCTGATTAGCCCCTCCTCCCATTTGCCCTCTCTTCTATCATCCCCCCTCTCGTTCTCTTCCCCCCTACTTTCTTGTTGTGGAAGACAGACTTCCATTCCCAAATAAGTGTGCAAATTATTCCCCCCTTAGCCAAATCTGATGAAAGTAAATTTCACTCATTCCCTCTCATCTCTGTTCTCTCACCTTCCATTGTTAAAACTTTTTCTTGCCTCTTTTGGGTGAGATAATTTACTACATTCTACCCCTCCCTTTCTCCTTCTCTCAGTCTATTCCACTCTCACTCCTCAATTTTACTTTTTAGGTATCATCCCTTCATATTCAACGCACCCTGTGTGCTCTCTCCTCTCTCCTCTCCTCTCCTCTCCTCTCCTCTCCTCTCCTCTCCTCTCCTCTCCTCTCCTCTCCTCTCCTCTCCTCTCCTCTCCTCTCCTCTCCTCTCCTCTCCTCTCCTCTCCTCTTATCTCTCTTTCTCTCTCTCTCTCGATATATATATATATGTATATAAAGCTCATGAGTTACAAAAATCATTTTTCCAAGTATGAATGTAAACAGTTCAACTACTATAAGTCCTTTAAGATTTGTCTTTCGTGCTTACATTTTCATGCTTCTCTGAATTCTTGTAATTGAACGTCATGTTTTCTATTAAACTCTTTCCTTCAGCATTTTTATATCCTTTAGAAATCTTTTTTAATGTTTTTTATGACTTTTCTTGTTTCACTCTCATTTCTTTACCAACTTTCCCCTATACTTCTCTTACTTTTCAAAATCCTTTTTGAACTCCTCCATGGCCTGAGAACAATTCCTATTTTTCTTGGAGGCTTTGGATGTACAAGCTTTGTCTTGTCTTCTGGTTTTATGTTTTGATCTTCTTTGTCACCAAAGTAAAATCGTGAAATCCCATTTTTCCTTCTGTTTGCTCATATTTTCTAGCCAATTACCTGACTTTTTAGCTATTTGTTAAAGTAGGTCTCTACTTCCAATGTGGAGGACATACTGTCCCAACCTTCAAGGGATTTGTGCAGTTGTTTTCACAGATATTACTAGGGATCTGTTAATTTTCAGTTCTTATAAGGAACTATGATCAGAGGAGAGGTATTTAATCTTCTCCTCATCCATTCTCCAATATTTGGGTGACCCCTAGCACTGTTTTCTGCCTTTTAATTATGTGGTCGATTTCCTGTCCACCATTGCCACCAGTTCCACAATGCCAGCAATCCTCTTTTACCAGGATCACATCCCAGGTCTTTGACACAGATCCAAGCACAGGCAAAATAAGATAATCCTCCACCAATGCCAGTAAAGAGATTCTTGCGATTCAACTATGATTAGTCACTGGATCTCCCACTGTCTATAGGCTGAGTGCTCCAGAAGCAGCCCTGGCCACTGCCACCACCACTGGGGCTTTTGCCATCCTGGGATTGGAACTGAGACTGAACTCTACTGTTCTCTCACCAGGCCCAACAGACCTTTACTCCTGACCTTCAAAGTTGTCTTTGACATTTGTGGGTTGAGAAGACTGGAAACCAAACACACTCACCAATGATTCAGTGCCCTGAGGTCTGCTCCAGCCCCATCTGTGCTGGCATGACCCATGATTGTCTGTATTCCTCTCTCAGACTGGTACAACAAACCTTTCCTTTTGACCTTCCAGGTTGTCTTGGGCTGGAAATGTGTTTCACTGTGTCATTCTGTGGGTTCTGTTGCTCTAGAATTTGTTTAGAGGCATTTTTATAGGTATTTGGAAGGTTTTGGAGGGAGAGCAAGCAAGTTCTTCTTTGTTTTTTACTCTGCCTTCTTGGCTCTGCTCACCCCACTTGATTTTAAAAATGTATTTTGAATTTTTCCATGGCTTTTGACCAATTCATGTTTTCCTTCAAGACCTTGAATGAAAGAATTTTGATTGTTTTCCTGAGAGTGTGTGTTTTGGACTTCTTTGTCACCATAGTACCTTTCTTTTGTCAGATTTTTTTCTGCTTTTTTTCTTGTTCATTTTCCAGTTTATTTCTTGACTTTTTACTCTATAGTAAAGTGTGAATTAGCTTCCAGGGTGGAGGATGCACTTTCCATAACTTCAGGGATTTTTAGTTCAGTTGTATTAGAGTTGATTCTGGGTACCTGTACATTTTTGACTCTTCCAAAGTGGTATGATCTAGGGAGAGGTATGTTTACTATTCTCCTGTACTGTACACTGGCTTGTGAGTGATCATAAGCACTCTTTACAACCCTGGAACTCTGACCAGGGTCCCTGCTCCCCTGGGGCACAAGCTCTTCTGTTCTAGTGCTCCCTCTTACACTGGGTCTAAAATCCAGCAGTGTGGCCGAGATGTAAGTATAGGCAATACAACAGATTCCTGTCCTTGGTGCCAGCAAAAGGACTTGTAAATGTCCTTCTGAACTGTTTTCTGACACCATTACTGTCTTAAAGGTCTGCTTCCACTGCTGCCACAGCTGCCACTGATTCAGTTGTCCTAAGACCTGCTCCTGGTTTGGTAGGGGCCAGTCTTCACTTGACAACCTGTGATGAATTGTTCTTCCTCTCTCATCCTGATGCCATAGACTTTTCCTGAACAACTGTCTAAGTTATCTTGGGCAGGAAAATTCTTTCATTCTATCTATTTGTGGGTTCTGCCACTCTAGAATTTGTTTAGAGACACTGTTTAAAAGTATTTGGAGGGGTTTGGGGGAGATCTCAAGTAAGTCTCTGCCTTAACTCCACCATCTCTCCTCCACCTTCCCCAAGTGCTTTTCATGTAACTAGCCCCTATTCCCAACATGGGTTTTGCTTATTCTACAAAGGAGATAATAACCTCAGAATATTTTGGATTGAAGGATTTGGAGGGAACAAAAAATGAATGACCCAAGCTTGATACTTTGGTTCCTGTGACATCTAAGATGTTTTAATAAATTAAAAAGTAAATAATTGTTACTCTAAAAGTTAAATCAGACAATCATAATAAAGCTTTTTTAAAATTTATGACAATAAAATGTTTAAATGAACAACATCATTATGATAAGTTCTTTTTTAAGTAATAAAAAATATAATCCTTTATAAGTTGTATGCAAATGTTTTAAGATGACCACAATAAAATTTATTACAAAAATAAGAATGCTTAGATAACTGTGATGATGATAATGATAACCTCCACTGGAGAGAATAAGTTCAGGGTCTTTGTTTTTAGGCAGGGGTATCATGCTTTCCTATTCTGACCCTTTTTTTAATCTTATCATCCTCATAACCATCATCATTTATACTCATACAAAAGCAATCCTTTATAATGGATAGAAGTTCTCGGATTCATGCTAGCTTTATGAACAAGGCCTCCAATGACTAGTTTTTCACTCTCTCTCTGTTCATCGCAAACAAGTCTTAAAGTGACCCTATCAGGAATTTTCTTGGCAAAGGTACTTGAGTGGTTTGACATATCCTGCTCCAGCTCATTTTACAGATGAGGAAAATAAGACAAACAGGGTTAAGTGACATGCCCAGTAAAATATAGCTACTAAATGTCTGAGGTCAGATTTGAGCTCATGAAGATGACTATTCATAACTACAGGCCCTGCAGTCTATCAATTGTATCACTTAAGTGCCCTAAACACTTACCATACAAATGTATGTATGCATGTGTGTGTATGTATACATGTATGTACCTGTATATATTTATGCACAGATAGATACACATGTGCAGCAACAAAAGTATTAACGAAAAAACAAATTGCATACATTTCTACTTGTATAATACATATATGGATATCCTTTCATCACTTTGCAACATGGCTGTTCCTAGGCCTGGAATGTACTCCCTCCTTTTTTCCACCCCTTCAAATGCTTGGTTTCCCTCAAGACTCAAGTAACTTAACACCTTCTCTAAGAGGCCTTTTCTGCTTCCACTAGTAGCTAGCGCCCTCACTTTTAAGATTATTTAGCTACTCTATGTATTCTTGTATATTCATACTTATATTCATGTTGTCACCGCCATTAGAATATAAGAACCTAGAGAAGAAGAACATTATTTGATTTATCTTTATATCCCTTGTGCTTAACATAATACCTAACACATAAGAAACACTTAAACACTTAATGGATTGATATATTCATATATACATATATGTGTCTATATTCTGTAAAGTTTTCAAAATACAAAATATTTTCTTTTGTGAATCTTATAACAGCCTTGTGATGTGGATATTATTGTCCTTATTCTACAGATTTAGAAACTGAAGCTCAGAGAGGCTATGACTTCCCTATGGCTAAACAGTTGAATGTCAGAATTGAGCTTTGAAGCCAGGAGTTCTGACCCTGGTTTCAGTTCTCCATCAACTAGCAACATTGCATGGCAATTTCTGACAGTGTTCATCTATTCTTTACAAAGTGGCCAATGGAGATTTCTCCTCAATGACTCTTTAACCAACATAAATTATGTCAGTGCCCTGGTAGTGAGCACAAACACTCACAGATCTAAGGATATGCTAAAGGAAGGAGGCAACCTGCCATCTGCTACTGCAAAATCTCAAAACAGCTCAGCAGAGTCTCTTGATTAGTTTCTCAAGTGAGATGTGCAGAGTTAGGATTTTTCTCTGGGGCAAGGAGCAGCAGGCAGGGCCTTAATTGGGTCTGGGTGGTTTGAACAAAAAGAGAAAAGACTATCTCTAAAGAGGGTTCTGATAATTAGCCTTGGCAATCGCAGAATTCTGGAATTCTCTGGTGATCCCACACTCAGACAAGTTGAAGGTGTATCTATGGCAAGTTGTCTTAAACTTGGGAGATGATAACTGTGTTTTTCTTTTTTGTAATCAAATGCTTTATTAACTTCTAGTTTACATCATTCATTTCTGCAAGATTTTGAGTTACAAATTTTCTCCCTGTTTTTCCCCTACCCACCACACCAAAATAGTGGTCCCACTGGAAAACCCCACCTCCAATCTGCTCCCTCCCATATCTTCTCCCAATGCCCCTGCTGACTTTCCAGTGGGGCATGGTGGATCTTTATGCCCCAGTACCTGTATAGCTTATTTCCCAGGTACATGTTAAATTATACACACACACACACACACACACACACACACACACACACACACACATATATATATATATATAAAATTATATATATGTTAAATGTTAAATACATTTAAATGTACATGTTAAATAATATATATATATATATATATATATATATATATATATATATATAAATATATGAATATTTTATTTTAAATCTTTGAATTCCAGATTCATTCCCGTCCTCCCCATCACTCACCGTTACCGGAAAGATAAGCAATTCAGTATAGGTTGTCCATATGGAGCTATGCAACACATTTCTATACTGGATATTTTGTAAAGGACTTACTATATTTCCCGCCATCCTATCCCACCTCCCACCTGTTCTGTTCTCTACTTTGATTCTGTCCCTTTCATAAGTGGGTGCTTCCAACTACCCTCCACCCCAGACTCCCTTCCATCACCCCCCTCATCCCCTTTCGCCCCTACTCTCCTGTAGGATGAGATAACCTATTTAGTCATTCCCTCCCTAAGCCAAATTCAATGAGAATAAGATTGACCCATTCCCTTTTGCCTTCCTATTCTTTCTCCACTGTAATCATTTTCCCTTGCCTCTTTTATATGAGATAGTTTACCTGATTCAGTCTCGCCCCATCACCTCTCATTATATTCCTCTCTCACCTCTTAATTTCATCTTTTAAGTATCATTGCTTCCTATTAAATTGGTCCTTTGCCCTCTATGTATACCTGTACACATATATATACACACATTCATATACGTATTCATATGCTCATATACCCTCCTATATAGACATATGTCTGTATGTATGTGTGTGTGTGTGTGTGTGTGTGTGTGTGTGTGTGTGTGTATATATATATATATACATACATACATACATTTCTATTCCCTTCAACTCCTATCATACTGAGAAATGTTTCATAAGTTACAATTATTGTTTTTCTATGTAGGAATGTAAATTCTTTGATAAGTTTAAATAAATAAATAACTTTGATAAGTTCCTTATTATTTCTTTTCCCTGTTTACCTTCTCATGCTTCTCTTGCTTGTATCTGAATGTCCGATTTTCTATTCGCCTGTTTTTTTTTTTCATCAAGAATGCTTGAAAGTTGTCTATTCCACTGAATGATGATATTTCCCCCTGAAACATGACACTCAGTTTTGCTGGGTGTGTGATTCTTGGTTTTCAGCCCAGCTACTTTACCCTCTGTAATATCATATTCCACGTCTTTTGATCCCTCCATGTAGAAGCTGCCAGCTCCTGTGTTATCCTGATTGTATTTCCACAATATTCAAATTGTTTCTTCCTGACTGCTTGTAATATTTTCTCCTTGATCTGGGAATTCTGCAACCTGGCTATAACATTCCTAGGAGATTTCTTTTTGGGATCTTTTTCAGGACGTGATTGGTGGATTCTTTCAACCTCTATTTTGCCCTCTGCTTCTAAAACATCAGGGCAATTTTACTTGAGAATTTCTTGAAGGATGATTTCTAGGTTCTTTTTTTGATCATGGCTTTCAGGTAGTCAAATAATTTTTAAATTATCTCTCCTGGATCTGTTTTCCAGGTCAATGGTTTTCCCAATGAGATATTTCACATTGCCTTCTATTTTTTCATGTGTTTGGATCTGTTTAATCATATCTTGGTTTCTCATAATGTCACTAGCTTCCAATTGTTCCATTCTAATTGTGAAGAAATGATTCTCTTCAGTATGCTTTTGAGATTCTTTTTCCATCTGGCAAATTTGGCTTTTTAAGGCATTCTTCTCCTCATTGCCTTTTTGATCCTCTTTTGCCGTCTGAGTTAGGTCTACTTTTAAGGTGTTTTTTTTTTTTTTTCCATTCAACTTGTTGATTCTTATTTCTTATTTTTCTTGCATCATTATCATTTCTCTTCCCAATTTTTCCTCCACTTCTCTTATTTGATTTCAAAATTCTTTTTAAGCTCCTCTATGGCTCATATATTTCTTGGAAGCTTTTGGTGCAGGAGTTCTGAATTCACTGTCTTCCTCTTGTTCCATGCTTTGATCCTTTTTGTTCCCAAAATAGGAGTGTAAAGTTGGGTTGCTCTATTTGCTTTATTTCTTTTGCCTTCTCATTTTGCCACTCAATTATTTGACTTCTGGGCTTTTGCCACAGTATGACTCTGCTACCACACAGGGGAGCTTCATACTGAATGCTTAGGTTTTCTCAGCTGCCTAAGGTTTTAGATGGGTGCCCTCTCTGAAGCCTCCACATCCTCTGGCAAGCTCGTCACACACCCCTGCCCTTTCACTTTGTCCTTAGTATCTATGTGTTGATAATTTTGGACACCACCACAGCTGCAGGTGTTCTGAAGTCCTTCCAGCCAGTGGCTGCTCAGGCCTGCTCTGAGGATAAAACCTTATTTTGCTTGGGGCTGGGTTTGATTCCCAGAGTGCTGTGCTGGCTGCTCCCTGCCAACTGCCAAGCTGTCCTCAGCTGGAGATTAGTTTCTCTGGGTCATTTTGTGGGATCTGTTGCTCCAAAGCTTCTTCAGAGTCAAACCTTACATGAATTGGAGGAGGTGGGAGCTGGAACCCTACAGAAGTCTTGCTTCTACTCTGCTATCCCCCTGTCTTTTTTCTTAAGGACCCCTAAAGTACACTACCTAAAGGAAAGAAGAGTGCATATATGACTTGAATTCCTGGATAAATGTATGGATATCCTGAACTGAACCTCAAAAATAACTTTTGAATATTTTAGGAAGGTATTCTGGCACTGAAGCACTATAAACAAGTGCTAACTCTTCTTACTTACAGTAACTTCATGGATCCTATGAAATTAATCTGCTTTAAAATAAATTAAGAGTATTATTAAGGAAGACATATAATACTATAAAACAAGAAATGGGATCTGAGCAAGAATACCTACTCTACCTGGTAGTTGCATTTCTAGGGACAACTCATGCTTCTTTCTAGCCTCTGAGTCTGCTAAATAGCAGTATTATTTGGACATGATGTTACTCCCTTAACATAGCTTTCTTTTCCTTTCATTGCCATTTGAGGAAATCTGGGTGAAGTTTGGAAACCTTGAGCAATTTCCATCATTTTAGGTTATTTGGAATGAAAATGTGGAGTTTCTAATGGATATGAAAGGAAAATAAAAGGAGAGAACATGTCCTCAGTCAACAGGCAGTGAATTATCAATGTAAGGCAAAAGAGGCAAGAGAAGAATGAGTGATTTTGGTTACAGACTTGACTCATGGACTAGTGCATAATTATGGGAGCTATTTCCAATTTATCCTTTGTAAAAATAATTGGTGTGTGCAACATGAGGATCTGTTCTAATAAATGAATCCCCTCATGTTGTAGGAGAATCATAGTAGAATGACAGTATAATTTCGCAGAGAGAGCACTGAGGGTGGACACCATTAGCTGCAGAATTTGTGATGACATATTGTACTTACAAAGCCTTCTCATCCTTCAACAAGCAGTGCAAAAAGGTAAATGGAGTGGTAGCTTGTGGTGTCTCAGGTCCGAGTAATATAATTAATTAGTCAACACTCTAGTATTTGTACATCTCTGCAAAGGGCTCTCTAGTGAGCTAAAAGGCCTGAGCAACTAGCTGTAGTAATAGGCTCAAGCCCAGACAAACTAAGGTCTAACCACAAGCCCATTTCACTAGAAGGAAACAAATTTTATAACTTTCTCAAAAAAAGAGTTAAAATGGAATTACATGATCTAGGAAATAACTTAAATAGTGGTTCTTCTTTAAAATGTGTGTCAGTCCAGCCCAAAATTCAATATCTAGCAAAATGACATGTAGGGGAAAAATGGAAAGGGGATTGAAGTTATTGCCATTCTCAGGATTATGTTTTAACCACTATCTATAGCCACCCCCCCATACAAAAAATTTGACTATACTAGACTAAAAACAGAAACATAGAATTAGACTTAGAAGCAACCTTAGGAGATACTTAGTCTAGCATTTGTATTCTCATCCAATTACAGTGTGAGCGTTGAGACCCCAGAAATTGGCAAATTCTACAAATTAGAGTTTGATTTATACTTTCGTTTGTTTTCAAGACTTAAGAAAAAATGAGAAAATGTTAATAATGCAGATTAAACCTTAAGATGATCCTCCTCAGATGAGGAACTAGGATCCAGAGAGTTAAAGTTATTTGACAAAAGTCACACACATAGTAAGGAACCAAACCATTTGCCTCCAAGTTCTTCACACTTTGAGTTGTATTATGAATTGAATGGGCTGGCAGGCATTTTATTTCACAAGAGACCTCATAAAGTACAATGAATAAGTGGGATCATTATGTTTGAGGGTGCATTCTCTCAGCACTTCTGAATTGGCATCTTGAAAATAAGCTTAATTGGAATGATAGGTTTCTGGAGAAATTTTCCCACAGTCCCCTAGTAGGGTCTGGAGTTTCCTTGGAATGAAAAGTTATAAAGATTAATACAATTTTTATATCAATTACTTAAGGCAGTGCAGTCAGCACTGGAGAGATATGAGAAATTTTTTTTTTTTTTATCTGGGGGTCAATATATTTGGGGCATTGAATTAAAATCAAAGGTGATTTTGTGAATACAGAAATCTGAGGGGCAATGTGGACTTCAATGCAAAGAAAATAAGTCTCCAAAAAACTGGATTCTAATCTCATCTTTAATAGTTAACTAACTAATGGTCATCAAGACCTAACCAGATAACCTATTAGGTCCCTTCTTTTTGTTGTAAGCAAAGAGATTCTTTCCTAAAGAATCTGTGAACTCCAGAGCCGGTCCTTCTCACGTTTTGGATTTGCTAATCATTATTTAGTTTTTCTGCACATTCAGCCTACATCTGCCCCTCTTCCAATGCCATCTGCTGTTCTTTATTCCACTGACTGAGGATAATAAGCCAAGCAAATCTAAATTATTTGTAATATCTTCAAGTATTGAAGACTGCTATCATATACCGTCAAAGTCTTCTCTTCTTCAGGTAAAGCTTTCTTAATTTCTCTGACTCATCATCACATACCATAATCTCCAGTCTTCTTATTCTCTCAATTCCTTTCTTCTGAATGGACTCTACATTGTCTACAAAATGTAGGGGTGTGCTTGTAAATGTTTAAGAACTGGCTCTCTAAAAATTTAAGAAACATCTTAAGGTTTAATGTGCGTTACTAAAATTTTCTCAATTTTTTCTTAAGGCTAGACGACAACAACAACATTAAAAAAAATTACAAATGAAACTCTAGTTTGTAGCATTTGCCAATTTCTGAGATCTCAATGCTCACACTGAAAATTTAACAAATGGCTCTCACTGGCTGATGCAAACTGGCTCCAATTGACTCCTGTCAATTCTTCCTAAAATGTGGAACATAGACACAGTACTTCAACCTCAGTCTGGTCAGAACATAACAGAAAATTATGAACTCCTTCATCCTGCATGCAATGACTGCTAAAGCTATACAAGATAGCATTTGCTTTTCTGTCTCCCATGCTTCACTGCTGACACATTAAACTTGATACCTACTTAAACCTCTGCATCTTTCTCAAAACTACTGTTCTCTAGTCATATTAAACCCATAATAAAGATGTGGAGTTGACTTACTGAACTATAGTGTAGAAATTTAATTATTGCTGTTACATTTGATATGCAGCCCGTGAGAGGTAGCACAGTGTTGTGGAAAGAGTGCCACCCTGTGTGCCAAAAATATCTGTGCTCAAGTCCTACATCTGATATATGCTGAGTGTGTAAGTTATTTGGCTTCTGAATACTCTAGGCAACTCTGTTAAGACTTTAAGTTGCAGACAAGGTGATGGCTTGCATCTACGAGGAATTTTCTCATGCAGATGTTTTCTATATGTTTGATGTCAAAAAAAACTTGTGCATAAGAATACCTGGGGGGAACATATATTGACTTAGAAAAGCACTATTAACATTATCTATGTTCAATTGTATTATTATTTATTTTGTTAAATATTTTCCAATTGCATTTTAATTTGGTTCTGGTTGCAATTAGAGAGTGTTGCAGACCACCCAGGGCTACATGGTTGACACCTCTGCTTTATGCTGTCATGATCACAGCTCACTTCCCTACTCCTACACTTGGTGCATTGCTTTTCGTTACTGACATTCTTTTGGATTTTCAGTGTAATCTAGTCTGTCAGACAATCAATAAACATTTATTAAGCACCTACTACGTGTAAGGATTCAAAAAGAGTCAAAAGTGAGTCCCCATTTTAAGGAGCTCACAAGGTGCTGAGGACTGATAGTGAGGCTCCATACAGGGCCTTCTACATTACAGAATGTAGAGTGAGACTGCATTGTTTTAAATGGCAAATGCATGAACTTCTTTTACTTGACTATGAAAAAATGTAAAGAAAAATTACAATAAAAAATAAAACAATGATGAAGACATAAAGGAGATAAATGGCTACTGGAAAGATCTACCAGTCATTCTCAGGGCCTAGTTGAACCCTTACTGCAGGAGCCCAAATTAAGCCATTTTCCAGGAATCTATTTTCATCTTTCCTGAACTCGATGAACAAAGACTTTAGCTCTAGAATGCCACTAAGTTAAGAGCAGGTCAGAGCTACCATTATTTGACTAGACCCACCTTCAGAACTCTGCCCATTTACAAGATCCATAGTAGGAGATCTAACAAAATCTGACACTTGGCTTCTTTGTCTGGGAATTTGCTTTATGTGCCTCATCCCTCATCATCTTTGAATAAGGGGGAAAAAAAAACAAACAAAACAGTGCTGAATGGGTCAGCCAATCATCAGGTATATATAGCTCCACTTCCCTTACTGTAGCAGCAAGCACCCTAGCATCCCCAGAGTGGCTGCGAACACAGGTTCTTAGATCTGCTTTTGTAAAGGAAAGCAACTCAAAATCAGCTAACAAGCTTACTTTAATCAAGCAAACATATATCATTTACCTAGTTCAGGGGAAAAAGGTCAGAAACCCAAACTTCAGAGTATACAGACAGTAGTTTCAAAACAGAGAAACAAACAGATCAATCAAACAGGCTTCCAAACTGTCCAACCATTACATCAATACCAAATCACAGTTACCAGAGAGGGAAGCATCAACTTCTGGGTTTTCAAAGCTGAGGGGGCTCTCAACGGCTTCCCAGAGTCTCATCTGGTCAAATCACACACACTTCTCAAAGTGAGCCCCAGATCAAAGCCTTAAATCAGGGATTATATAGTCTTCTCCTGGCTCAGAGAATGTAACCACCCTCTTGACCCACTGCCCAATCACACAGCATCAAGGTCTGGTCATTCCTGAAAACCAAGCCTCCTACCACAGGCTCCATGTGACCACATTCAGCCTATTAGGGGGCAGAGTATACTTTCAAATTAAAGAAGGTTCTCAGAGTCACTTAAGTCAATCAAAGTCTCTTAAGCCAATCAAAGGGCCTAGGGGCAGGAAAGATCTTCAAATCTGCATTTCCATTACACTTACCTGATCTTTCTTTCTTAGTACTTGAGAAAAAAACAAAACAAAGAAAGAGAGAAAAAAAACCTAACAGATACTTTCCTTGCTGATCATATAATATTGAAGGTAGGAGTCCTAACCAAATATAATGACTTTTGCATCCTACAGCTAGTGAACTCCCAGAGATAGGTCCTCACTATTGCATGACAATCTCTTATTATTTCCTAATTGTCTCTATCATGCTTACCAAAATTGCTGTTATATACTTTTTTTCTTTCTTCAGTCCTTTTTATAATTTCTCTTTCTTTCTCCCTATTGACAAGGTACTCCATTTATCTGAGAAAATAAAGACCATATATGAACCCCCTCTTCTCAGCTTTCTATCCTAAAACCCCTCTTAATTTCTGTTACACTCTCTTCTCTTTCAGTGAAAAACTCTTAGAAAGAATCATTTGTACCTGATGTCTCTACTTTCCCTCTACTCACTCACTCCTGAATCCTGATCAAACCATGACAGTCCAGCATCAAGCCCTATCACTCAACTGTGGTAACCATGCTTTCCAAGGTTATCAATGATCTCCTAAATGCTACACCTTATGGAGTTTTTTCAGTCTTCATTTTTCTTAATTTCTCTCCAGCTTTTGGTATTCTTGGCTACTACCTCTTTGATTCTTTCATTCTCTTTTCCCTGGTCTCTATTTAAATCCCCCCTAGCCCCATAGAGAAGATATGTCTTTGATAACATTGTTTCTGCTTTTTGCTCTGTGAATCCTACTCAAAATGTTCTCTACAACCATGATTCCTGATTCTAGTTCTCTAATTTACTCATATGAGTTAACATACATACTACTGTACGACACATTTTATTGATTGTGTTTATTTTAAATGAAGGATACATTTCAAGGCTCTAGACTATGAAGTCTGTGAGTCTTCTCTTCAGCTAAATTAGCAGCAGTATCTCTAGTTCCCCTTTGAAAATTTGTATACAGACATCTGTCAATGCTTTTTCTGTATTGTCACCTGGAAATAGCTGTTGTTTTCTCCTGATCTTTGATCTGCTCTTCAGTTTGCAGGTATCATTCTCTATGGTTCCAGCCTTGTTAGATCCACATGGTGTATTTTCTCTTTCTCTATCTTTTTTTTTTCTTTTTAATATTTTCTTGTTCAGACTCACAAGGCTACAGGATGAAAAAGAAAAGCATTTTAATAGCTTTTCATAAATATGCACCATTCATGCCAAAGGGTCCATCAATTCTCAAGTTTTAATCTATGCTTCAGAAATACAAATGCCATTATCAAAAACCATCTTCTTAGCTAGCTGCTCATTTCTCAAATCATCCTTTCTCTTGTAACTTGATTAAGTAGTGATAAAACAGTGACTGTGCTCACAAAGTGTACAATTTTCCCCCATAATTTTTAATTTATTAACAATCTTGTCTCAGTTCTTTTTTTGTTTTATTTTGTTTTTCTTAATATTATTCCAATTACATGTAAACATAGTTTTCCACATTAATTTTTTATGAAATTTTGAATTCTAAATTTTTCTCCTTCCCCCCTCCAAAGAAAGCAAACAATATTATATAGATTATACATGTACAATTATTCCAAAAATATTTCTACATTAATCATGTAATGCTTATAACTCAAATATATCAATACTTGTTAAGTGCCTACTATGTGCAAAATGAGAGGCAGCATGATGTAATGGATAGAAAGCTAGATTCAAAGTCTCTAATAGTAATTACTATTACTATTACTAAGAATAGTTAGTTAAGGTTTGAAAAATACTTAACAAATATTCATCTCTCTTGATCTTCACAACAGTCTTGAAGGGGGTAGGTGCTATTATTATGTCATTTTACAGGAGAACAAATTTAATCAGAGGATAATCGATTTACCCAGGGGCACATACTAAGTATATGAGGCAAGATTTGAACTTAAGTCTCCCTGCCATTATTCTACTCACTTTATTAATTAACTGCCTAAGAAGCCTTAGAAAAGTATTAGGTCCAAGTACAACCTCTGACACATACCAACACTGGCTGTGTAATCTTGGACAATTAACTTAATAAATTCTCAGTGTCCCAGGCAAATCTTCCAGACAATAATTTATAGGGGAAAAACTATGTATTTGGTATGCATTGGTATGGCATGTTTTCCTACTGGGAATTCCCTACACCTATAAAATCATCTATCTTTGTTCACAAATGCACAAATGTACAAAATTTGATGTTAGTGTGAAGCATTCAAAATAGAAACAGTTGTCAATGACTTCATATTCTACTAGGTGTCATGCAGACATGTAATTTAGTGGAAGGTATTATGAGTATAATGAGTAACGAACTAGAATTAACAAGTTGGGAAAGCAGAGCAGTTTTGCACAGAGGCCTCTGAGCAAAGCTATGAAGGATCCTACAGAATCTAAGAGGCACTTTGAAGCCAGAGTTATATATAGGGAGAGCCAACATGAACTCATAGAGATGGGAGATAGAAAGTGAGTTCAGGAAATAGCTAGTCATCTAGTTTGTCTGGGAAAATATGTGTACTGAAGGGAATAATATAAAAACATTCTGGAAAGGTAGCTTGAAGGCATATTACAGAGGTCTTCTAATGTCTGGCTGAAGGATTTTGTAACAACATTTTATGCCAAAGGGAAGAGAGAGAAACTGAAAATTTTGATAATGTTATTTATTCACAAATCAATCTCTAGGGTTGAGTAATGGCTGTCAAGT
Source organism: Gymnobelideus leadbeateri (assembly GCA_011680675.1). NCBI lineage: Eukaryota > Metazoa > Chordata > Mammalia > Diprotodontia > Petauridae > Gymnobelideus > Gymnobelideus leadbeateri. The sequence goes on from WOXC01004873.1 coordinate 126,822, forward strand.
TCAGTAAACTTCAGGATTCTGTATATTTTGTCATGTGCCCTGGGAAGATACAGGCTCCTTTCTTATTTATGTCAGGTCTAGAAATAGCTGCCTGAGTAGCCCTAGTAGTAAGCCACTTATCATCACTACCCCTTTCTTCTCCCATGTAAAACTATGTCTCATTAAATAAGCTGTTTAAATCCAGGTTCCCATGCATTGATGAAAGAAAGAAAGAAGAAAGCTTTCCTGCCTATTACTTTGTTCCAAAGGTTTAAGAGCCCTGCCTTTTCATCTCCTTGTCACAACCTACTGGCACAGGATAAATTTCCTCTCTTCCTAATTCGGATGCTTTTTCTCTTTTGTAGCATCTAGGGATCTCCATTAAAACTGACAGATTCTTCCCAGAAGATTCCTACCCTGGGTCCAACATACTTTGTGGCTCCATATTCCTAAATCTCTAGCTTGCAAGCCTCCATTAATGTGTTTTTATCAGCATTCTTCCAAAAGTCACAAATAGCTCAAACTGAGGCATTTAATGAAATGGTGTAATAAGAAAATTAGTAATAAAGTTTCTCCTTTAGAAACTGGGGGCACAGTATTTCCTAAAAAGAGGAGCATCAAATGAAGAGTGGACACACATAAAGACAGGTAGAGACACACACACGTGAGAGATACTAGTGGCCAAGGCATATATATTCTGGACCAACTCCTATCTTAGTTCCTCCAAATATTCTGTGTTTCTACTATTGTTGTCACAGCAAAAATTCTTCCTGATAATGGACCTGTAGTCTTTTCTGAAGGGTGGCTGCCATGTTTGATTCTGTCACATACTTCTTTAGTATCATCCCTGTTGGATATTGTTTTTTGCTGGACTTCTGATTTCTGCATATGTTGATTGGCTTATAACCTCTATCATATCAATCATTCAGTCCATCATCTAACATTTATTAAATAAATTCTATTATTATCCCCATTTGACAGAAGAAGAGACTGAATCAGACAAAAGAGAAGTGACTTGCCTCATGTCACAAAGTTGATAAATATACTATCAACTATTTGAACTCAAGTCTTCCTGACTCTAGGTCTATCATTCTACCCAAAGTGACCCTTAGCACTCTGAAAAGCACTGAAGCCACAAAAAGAAGCAGAATATAGTCCTTCAAGGATCTTAGAGTCTACTGGGGGAGATGACATGAAAACAAATATATAAAAAGCAAGCTATAAATAGAGTGATAAAAATAATTAACAGAAAGAATACACTAGAAATAAGATGGGACTGGGGAAACCTTCCACACTTTCAGAAACTGGCTGGGGTGAAATTTCTGGGTAGGGAGCTATGAGCAGGAGACTTTCCGCTATGACCATCAGAGACCTCTTCACTTCTGTTCCCTCAGAGTCTGGTCTCCAAAACTTCCGAACTGGGTGTTTTCAGGAGCAGATGCCAAGCTCTTTAAGAAGAACCTGGGTATCATTAAAAGATAATGATACTAAACTTACAATTTTCTTCCTTCCCATGTTGGTATTTTAAGGAATAAGACTAATGCATCATGTGGAGATGAATTTCCCTAACTTTTTCACCTTCCCTCTAGGAAGGAGAACAACTGAAACTTTATATATACATTGATATTACTTGCCAATACTCGTTAATATTGACCAAAATACTAATTAAAATAGTATTTACCAATACTAGTTAGTATTAGCCAAAATAAATAAATACATAAAAATAATACAAACACTTGCCCTCGAGCTTTCAGTTACAAAACTGTCCTTGCCCTTAATAACTTTCTCAAGTCATATTCTTGATATTTTTGGTATAACTTTTATGGCTGGCTCATGTGACTAAATGCTCTGATAAATTGCCTATTATTAATTTATTTTACTCTGAGGTGTCTGTCCCTGAGATTTCTTCAGCAAGATTTAACTTATTTAGCATGAAGTTATTATTATTTTTCATTAAGGTAGAATAAGATTTATTAAGGTGCCTTTAACTGGTTATTACCAGCTGTTGTAGACATGTTTTTAAAGCCAGATCCCTCTTGGTTCAGATTTGGTGATGGGATGAGATGAAGCACTCATGAATCATTGAGCAATGGAGATTTACTTTTCTGAAACATAGTAAGAACATTAAGCAAGAATAGAGTGGTACTTATCTTCTCTGGATGAGGCTTCCTCAACTCCTTCTGGAAGTATGTCTGGTCACTAATATCTTATCAAGATATGGAGACTGGGGGCAGCTAGGTGGCGCAGTGAGTAAGAGCGCCGGCCTCGGAGTTGGGATGACCCGGGATCAAAACCGGTCTCAGAAAATGAGCACCCACACATAAATAATGACGGGCTGTGTAACCTTGAGCAAGTTACTTAACCCCAATTGCTTTTAAAAAAAGATATGGAGACTTGCATGATCTTAGGCAACATCTATGTCTGACAGGCACTGCATTATGTGCCCGGGCTGAGAGACTCTATCAGGGAAGCTCAGGTCAACAAGATTGAATAAGGGGAAGAAGTCAGAAAAATTGTGCCCAGAAAATTCTAGGCCTATCACCCTATCACCAACCAGCACTCTTGACAAGGTACCATATAGAAGGAAGAATAAAGTCAATAGAATGAATACAAGGAGATTATGTTGCCGATCCTTCTTATTGCTCATATCTAATTATCTTCCAACAGTTTCTTGGTCATATGTTTCTCTCTTTGGAGTCCATTATATTTTCAACCTATCTTTCTCTATCCATATATCAGTTCACTCGAAAGTTTGGCTGCATTGTAAGAAAACGACATTTGTTACTGATCTCAACTTTGACAGTCTAGATGCCTCTCCATTGTCATGGCCATGAGAATATTGTGAAATGAATTGCTAACCTAAATACAGTTGCAATGCACTACCATTTCTAATCTGGGTATTTTTCTAAAGAGGAGAAAAATCACACTTACTCATACACATATAAAATATAGTATATACAGATATGTATACATACACACGGACATGCATACAAATATACATATGTGTGTATATGAAAACATAAAGAAAAGTAATTTAGGGAAACAAACATTTTTTTTGTGGAACTGAGAGAACACAGGCCTTCAGATAAAAGTACTAAAAGTACTTTTTTAAAAAACAATTCAAAGGCAAATGCACTTACTGGTGTTAGAGATGGCTGCAGTGTATTGTTTCCTAGCAGCTAATTTGAGTATGACTATTTTCATAACACTGGAATTTATTCCTGGGAAAGTGTATCAAAGAACTGATTTGGGACTATGGGACTAATGAATAATAACTATTTATTTTGTATTTAATAGAAATGTGGATTTGTGCTTTCTCATCACAAGGTAAAGGTGAGTCACTTAGCACCAAAAAACACTTCTTTGAAGCAGGAAATCCAAACTAGAGAAGCTACCAATGGAGAAAAAAAGCACAGAAGCCAGACTAGGTATATCAGAAACTGAATGGAGGAAATTAGAATGAGTGAACCTTTGACTGGCAGCTAGATGATGCAATGGATAGAGCTGACCCTTTGGTCAGGAAGACCTTAATTCAAAGCTAGCCTCAGATACTTACTAGCTATGTGAGCCTCGTGGAGTTACTTATCACTTAAATTCTTTCTGCCTATGTTTCCCCAGTTTCTAAAATGAAGATAATAAGACTTCTTAGTTTCTTAGGGTTGTTGTAGAGATAAAATGAGATATTATTTATTAACCTCTTGTAACAATATAGGCATTTTATATTTTTTTCTTCCGTCTTTCCTTCCTTTTTATTACTGCCTTCCTCTAGCCCTCTCACTTCTGAAGTGTGAAAGAGGAAGATAGGTTTTACAGCTACAAGCTGAATGGAAGAAAGCTATGATTCTGGGAAGTGTTTGAAAGAAAAATAAATCCCCTGAAGTTTGAAAAACTGACAGGCCTTGTCTATCTTATTTTTAAGTGTCATCCACAACTTGAGAGAGTAGAAAGCCTTTATTTCTTAATCTGAGGTCCATATACTTCTGTCTGTCAATTTATCTATCTACCTGTATGTATATATGTATGTATGTGTGTGTGTGTAAATGTATTTGGTAACATTATATTTTTTATTTTGTACATTTATAAACATTATGCTGAAGTACAATTCATAGGTTTAACCAGTCTGCCAAAGGGGTCCATGGCATGTTCAATGATAAGGAGGTTTAAGTTCATAGCTCTCTTGCAATATGGTCTGGAAAAGAAAAAAAAAAACTTCTCATAACTCAGAGAATAGACCTACATGATTTTTCAGATTCCAGGCTTGAGGCAATTGCTTATCTATTAAAGAATAAAATACTGTTATTTCTTGGGGAAAGCAAACAAACAATTGTTCTTTTAAAAATATATATTATTTTCAGTTCCAAATTCACTCCTTCCCTCTACTTCCTCCATCACCTATTGAGAACATAAGAAATATGATACTCATCCTACATACGAAGTCATGCAAAATATTTCTACATTTACCACATTGTGAAAAAAAACAAAACAGCAAAACAAACAAAGAAATAAAAATGCTTCAATCTACACTCAGAGTCCATAAGTTCTTTCTTTGGAAGTGAATAGAATTTTTCTTCATGAATCCTTTGAAACTGTCACAGCTCATTATATTGATCAGATCAGCTAAGTTTTTCACAGTTGATTATCAATACATTATCGTTGTTGTAGTCAATATTCTCCTGGTTTTTCTTACTTTGTTTTGCATCAGTTCATGTTAAAATTTCAATATTTTTTTTTTCTGAAATCATACCCTTTATCAGTACAACAGTATTTCATCACAATCATATGCCATGGAAACCAGACTAAGTACAGCAGAAACTGAATGGTGGAAATGAGAACAAGTGAACCTGCAACTGGCAGCTAGATTCCACAATTGATGAGTATCCCCTCAATTTCATATACTTTGCTACCACAAAAAGAATTGTTGTAAGTAATTTTATACATAGATGCCCATTTTTCTTATTTCTTAGGGATTACAGACGTTTTATAACCCTTTGGATATAGTTGCAAATTGTTGTCCGGTATAATTGGACCAGTTCACAACTCCACCAAAAGTACATTAGAGCCCCCACTTTTCTATATTCCCGAAAACATTTGTCATTTTCATTTTCTGTCACATTAGCCAATCCGATAAATATAAGATAGTATGCCAATGTTGTTTTGACTTGTAGTTCTCTTTTCAGTAGTGATTTAGAACATGTTTTCAATATGGCTAATGAGAACTGTTATTTCTTCTTCTGAAAACTACCTATTCACATTCTTTGATAATTTATCAATTAGGGAATTGCTTTAATTTTTACAAATTTTATTCAGTTCCCTATATTTTTGAGAAATGGGCATTTATTGGAGAAACATACTGTAATTTCTACCCCTCCTTTCTTGCTTTCCTTCTAATTTTGTGTGTATTGGCTTTGTTTGGGCAAAACCTTTTTAAATTTAAGGTAAACTGAATTATCTATTTTTTTCTTTAATCTCCTAATGCTGCTATTTCTTAAGAAGCTTCAGACTGGCGGTGAAGCAATTTTGTCCAGCAAGAAAGTGGAGAGATCCAGAAGATAAAAAATAATCCCCTGTATAGACCCTTGCCTAAAGAGAGCAAGGTCTTCATAGCCTAAAATTGAGAGTCGTAAACTACTCCAGGAATCTAGGTTCCTGCACTTGTTTGCTTTAATACTAGTTTTCTGTGTTTGTTCACTCTAAATATATCACCCTCATTATTCACACACAATATGTGCATTGGTAGGATAGTGTCACACAAGTTTGTGAGTGGATCATTATTCTTTGACTTTTTTTGCCTAAGTACTTGTTTTGTTAAAAAACATTCTTGATTTCATTTTTTTGATTAGTAAATTTTTTTTATGTTTAAAAGCTACTGGTGTCATTGTAGCAGATGTGTATATATGGGAAGCATATTAGTAAAGGCTTAGAAGCTATAGTTGTACATATAAATGTATGTTTCCTCCATACCAAGGTTACCATTAGGACTCTCGGAGTCATTTATAGTTGTGTGGCTCCCATAGCCAGTTCTATCTCTGGGAACATTCTTTACCATCTCTTCTTTACCTCCAGATCTGTCACTATGTGTTCAGATTGTGCTGAGACCCACAGTCTAGAAAGAAATGAGGGTTGTTTGAGTGACTAGTGATTTTTTCCCCTTTAGCCTAATTCTTGTTTGAGTAGTTTGAGTCTTTTTTTTTTTCTCTAAGCAGTTAAGTGGCATAGTAGACAACATGTTGGACCTGAAGCCAGAAATATCTGAGTCTAAATTGCACCTTTGACAATTGTTTTCTACAATGTCCCTAGACAAGTCAATTCTCTTAGATGTAATTTTCTCATCTGTAAAATAAAAGTAACATTACCCACCTCATGAGATTATGAGAGTCAAATAAGAGAGCATATATAAAGCACTTTAAAAACCTTAAAATGTTATATAAATATTATTTATTATTATTTTAATGTTGTTTCTATGGAGTAAACCCTTTGGAATCATATCAAACACCATGCTGTTTTCTGTTAAATTATCCATTGTTTTCTATTTACATCACAAAACTAACTAGTCATTTTAAAGCCACTATTTAAACCTATCTCACACTTTAATCACTCTGACTGATGTCCTCTGTTTAGGGAAACTCTGTGATTGGGAATGGGATTGAAAATATATTAGAAGATTTCCTTAAAATTCAGTTGGAAAGGTAAGAACAATAGTTGATGTCCTTGAAACATCTTAAAAAGATCTTTAATAGGGGAAAAAGAAACATTACTTAAGGGATTCTGTTTTATCAATAAGAAGGGAAAAAGGAGGAAGATCTAAATGTAAGAACTGTTTCTATAGATCCAGAAGGAAGAAAGGCTAGTGTTGCTCAGAAGCCATGGTATTATGTAGCTTCAGAGAAGATGAGGAAAATAAGAAGAAAATACCAGCCCTGGAAGGATAGATTTGACTTGTCTAAGTCAAGTTTTAGGTGAATTGTTCTCATGGAACAAAAGACTTCCTCCCCCCCCCTACTAAAATGCACAGAGATAAAGGTGCTTAATGGCAGTTTTAATGCCTTTTTCTAATGGAAAGCACAACAGAATACTATATCATGGTCCTTGGTTTGGAGTCATGAAAGAATCGTAGTATTAAAGATTTTGAGCTGGAAGGAACCTAAGAGGACATCAAGACCAATTTTCCTATTTGCCATATGAAGGAACTGAGACCAAGTGAATTTAAGTTATTTAGTTTTTGACACGGAATTTAAATCTAGGTATGTTTGACTTCAAGTCTAACCCTCGGGATGAAGCTACTCTTTGTCTCTTCCCACCACCCAAAAATCTCCCAGATTCCCAACTAGGCTTTCTCTCTGGCAAAGAAGAGGATCCTTAAAATATATGGAATGGAATCTGTTACCTCTAAGCATACCACACTGTACAGTGCATGTGTAATCATGTTGTAAATTGTTTTTAGAATTGTCAATATTTTGACCAATATGAAAAAAAAAAACATTTTGCATGATTTCACAATGTATAATAGATAATAGTATTACTTGCCTTCTCAGTAGGTGAGGGAAGGGCTAGAGGGAAGAAGATAATTTAGAACTCAAAATTTAAAAAAAAGAATGTTGAAGTAAATAATAACATGAATTTTAAGCAGATAAAATAAAATAATACTTCAATCCCACCCCCCAAATAAATTTTAATGCTTCTCTGGAATACAATTAGACTGCTGACTCCAAGTCTTCGGAAGATAAATGGAAGTAAATATTAGAGGAATGGGGAGGTCAAAAAGCTATAGCTGAATACAGTAATATATATATATATATATATGCATTTATATTCATCTATGTACATATGTATACACGTACATATATACACATATATTATTTATGTATGTTATATGTGTATACATATGCATATGTATATGTGTATATGTATACATTATACATGTGTGTATATCACTGAGTAAAATAGGAAATTAATTGATAGTGACTCCATGTGTAGAAATCATTTGAAAGCTGGAAAGAGAAGAGAAAGCAGATTAGAGGATCTTATTAGAGCCTGAGTCCAGAAAAGAATTAGCATAGTGTAAGGAAGATCATACATTTTTTTTAAAAAGGTGTTGGATGTAATCCCCAAGGGTATTACTGTTATTTCTGAACTCATGTGGTTGCAGAGAGAATATTTTGATATGTAATGGAGAAATTAATTTGAAGGCAAGCAAAGAGAGACTAAGCATACATAACTTGGATACAATGTGCTTTCTCTAGGCTGAGTAATGACCTCAATGGCATCAATCTAGTTCGTATACCACCATTTTATCTAGATTTTTCCAACTTCTGTTTTTTTATGGGACAGATAAGTGGTGCAGTGGAAAGAGCAGCAGACCTGTAGTCAGGAAGACTCAACTTCCTGAGTTCCAGTCTGGTCTCAGACACTTACTAGCTGTGTGCCCCTAGGTAAGTCATTTAACCCTGTTTGCCTCAGTTTATTCACCTGTAAACCGAACTGGAGAAGGAAATGGCAAGCGACTCCAGTATTTTTCCAAGAAAACACGAAATGGGATCTAGTTATTGTGGATTTAGACCCAACTTAACAACAACATTTTTTGCACTAAAATAGATCTTTCAATCATAGCAAAATAATTGTCAGATTAACTACCAATGACTGAATGTGACTTGCACTGAAAAGACCTTTGTACTTGAGAACTGGATAGGAGTCAAGACTATAGGATGTAAATTTTGGATACTGCTGCAATTTGTTGGCAATCTTCTGTTTGGGATTCACCTTGGATAGATTTTGCCAATTTTTCATCATTAGGTTATGTCCATAATAAAGTAAAAAAATTCCACTAGACTTATTAATGTAGGGTAGAATGTGTGTCTTCTATTTAAGAACCACTTCGATTATTTTCCCTCTTCGAATGGGTGGAGAGCACAGGGAATGGGAAAGAAATTGTTTCATTGTGGTCATATAAATTTAGTTCTCATTCCTTTCTCTTAATTCTTTTTAAACTCTAAAAACATGTCCCAAACATGTAGGAGTCGGTTTTTAAATGCCTGAGTTGCTTTGCTCACTGCTTTAGTCATTCTTCTTTCTCTAACTCAATGTTTCCTCAAACTCTGTGTGTGTGTGTGTGTGTGTGTATTTGTGTGCATATGTGTGTATGTGTGAAAAGAGAAAGAGGGAGAGGGAAAGAGACAGAGTCAAAGAAGAGGAGAGGAAGGAAAGAAACAGGAAGAATGAGTGAATGAATAAGAGGGAGTTGAAGGAAAGAAGGAAAAAGGGGAAGGAAAGAGTAACGGAAATTAGCTGTGCATATATATATATATATATAATTATTATTTCTATATACATATATATTTATATATACACACAAAAGTCTTTTTTTCTTTATTTTTTCCTTCTCATCTCCTTCCCCCTCATTTTCTTTCCTTCTTTTCATCCTTTTTCTCTCTCTTATTTTCCTTGCTTTTCTCATTAGAATAGAACAAATATACAGCTTCCTAAGTTTGTCAGTAGTGACATGGATCATTTTACCTTGTTTTTCATTCAGCCAAATGGTGTTGAAAGAATGACCTAGCTTTAACTAAAAAACACATTTTTCTTTCTACTTTTGCTGCATAATTAAAATTTCTTGATTCACATTTTTATCTTGAGTTGCTTATTAAACATACTTTAGTTTTTATTTGATAATTGAGAATTATATTGCTAACTCAGGATCACAAAAGGCTAATCCCAGGATACTTCCTATTGTTTTCGTTCTTTTATTTTGTTTTTACTAAATCTCTGAAATCAGTTTATTGTAAAAATGTGACTGTTACTCCTAAGAGTTGAAGATAGAAGAGGAAAAAATATTAATCTTTTTTTTTTCTCCTCCACAATCTAATTACTGGGGATAGGGGCAGTTAAAAGAGATCATCAATATATTTATTTGTAAAAATCAATAGCATTATAAGTCACAATAAGCATCAATGTATGTTTATTGAATATATATGTGCCAATTACAAAGTAGCTGGATTTTAAACCTTTTCCCTTTCATTCCCAATGATCTTAGATATATTTGATGTTATCCTGTAGAAAGATGAGGGAGGAAAATAGAAAGACATGTCTTCATATTGCTGAATAACTTGTAACTGAATTTTTAAAATGTAATGGGTTAGAGGATGGTTGTCTTAGAGCTGGAATTAAGCCATATATCTACCTCATAGACTGAAATCTTTACCTTCAGTCATGAGCTTGGCCCATGGCTTCTGGACTCTCAGGATAACCACAAATGGAAATAAGAGAGAGTAATCTGAACTCAAGGGAAAAGTGTCATCTGTGTATTACTCTGCTTCATGCACTTAGTGAAGAAGATAGTGGAAAATACAGATAATAGCCTTTAAAACATCTTTCCATTATTCACTTTCAACTGGCTCCTTCCTCTCTTGGCTTGGCACTCAGTTCATTCACATCTTTGTTCCTTTTTCTTGTATTTTCCCTACTCAGATCAGCTTTTTTCCTTTACTGAACCACTAACATGCAGATAAGATTTCAAGAGAACTATTTCACTCTCTGCTCACATGGCAAAAGACTGCTTATAGTTGGGTGTGTTCCAGAGGGAAACAGAAACACAACCCGACAGAATTCACCACATGGACTCTCTTCTCATTTCATCTTCACTGTGCTTTTTCTCTTCCTCTGAGTGTCCCCCATTCTTCTTCTGCCTTTGTCCCTGTTCTTATCCATGTCCTGGGTGACAATGTTAAGAGCTGGTGAATTTCTTCATCTACTCCCATTATTATGACTGGGGCTCTTTAGACATTTTCCTTGGAATGATTCATTTGACAGAATTTCTTCAAACAGATGTGGAAATGAAAGGGAACAGGTGTTGGAACATTCAGTTGCATTACACACTTTATCTTTTGATGCTTGAACCTTGAATCTTTGGGTAGTTCTGCTTTAATTGGGGGGAGGGAGAGTCAAAAGGCAGGTGAATAAGGCCTTCATTATGTTCTTGGCTTTTAAAGGAGTTGCCTCAAGGTTGGGATTAATTACCAGTTACACTGGTATTTTGAATCTGTAGAAGTATTCTTCAGATATGATGGAGCCTCAAGTAAAGAATCCCTAATGTCTGTAAATAAGGATTTCTATTCCTGTGCTTCTTGTTATTTAAATTATACATGTTCATTTTAGAATGTCGTACATGCTTTTGTGCAGCATGGTACTCTTTTTTGTGACATTGTAGGGTAGTTGTGTCAGACTGAAATAGAGAATGATCCCTGCATTCCATATATTGTATTTAAAAAGCACACATTTTCATTGTCTATTCTGTATTTTTTATTTGTTAAACATTTCCCAGTAAAGTATTAAATTGGTTACAGATGAAACTAGTGAGTTTTGTGGCAGGCTTCAAGGCAGGCTAATGGGCTTCAAGTTTGAAACTTTTGCTATAGGGAAATGTAATACTCTAGGATAGAAAGGGAGTTGATGGAAATGGCCTAGAACCCTCTTTTTCAAGCTTACTTAAGCATGAGAGAATTGTTATTTCTGAGTCAACATATCTATTTTTTTATAGTAGTACAAAGGGATTTTAATGGGGTAGCATGCTACCTGTTCCCCATGACTTTATCTTCATGACATAGAAAGAACCCTATGTATTCCCCATATTGTTTTTAGTTAAACAACAAGAACAACAATAACAGCAAAGATTATGAATTGATTTAAACTGTTTTTTTTATAAATCTTTCTTTAACAAATTCTACACTAATGCTTCATTGTGGCTTTCAGATAACCCTGTTCAAACAAACTCTTACTAGATTCTCTCTCAAGCTGAAAAGTCTTCAAGGATGGATTCAATAACTATGTTTTTCTTTTTGCTGTATGGGGACAAGCCCTATCCAGTATGAAGAAGCTCATTATCAGAATGTTGGAAACCAAGTAATGATATTCCTTTAGTCATACAACACACAAAATATACAAAAATGTAAATTTGGACTTTTCAGATTGTACAGTGATGATGCTAGCTAATGGTTGCTAGCAAGTTAAGAGGTTTGATATTTTCAAAGATTCACACACATATATGTATATGCACATATAAAAACTATATATGTAAATATATACTCATGTGTGTACATACACACAATATAATATCTCATCTGTGTATATATGTATGTATACAAATATATATTAAAACATACATGAGTATGTATATATATATATGTGTGTGTGCATATAAAACCACACTAATTTGACCCTCAAGGCAATCTTAAGGATGTATATGTCATTTTCCTCATCTTAGATATGAGGAAACTAAGGCTGAAAAGGTTTATATACTTTGTCCCGGATTCCATGGCAAGGAAATGTCTGAGACAGGAACTGAGCTAAGGTGTTTTTGACTCTAATTTTGGCCTTTTGTCCACTATGTCACCTAGCTGCTAATTAATACCAATGATTACAGAAAGAGTGGGAAAAGACATACCATAAAGGAAAATTAATCTTGGACAATTTAAGTGATATAACATGTTCATAAATAAGTAAGAATAGAAAATTGGAAATCTCCCATGAAGACTTGGTGCAGTATTTAATGTATTAAAACTTTAAAATTACATTAAAATTTGGGGGCAGTTTATTTATATTTTTTTACTTTACATATGTGTTTATACATATATGTGTGTGTTTATAGATACATAGTTATTTCACAGGAAAAAAATTTATGCTATTAACAGAGACATGAAATGCTCTTTGAATCAGATAGCACTTAGATTGACCCTTTAAGAGAAAGAGTAGCTCCAAGAGGCTGAGATGAGAATGAAATACATTCCAGACATAGGAAACAGCCTATGTAAAAGTTGTTTGGTAAATGGAAGAATACATTGGACAGGGTGACTAACGTACAAAGTGCATATGAGGGGATGAACATATAAGCAATCTGAAAAGATGGCAATATCAAGTCATAGTGTAAAGGACTTTAAATGTGAGAGATGTCTAACTTCCATCTTAGTGGTGAGAGGGAACCATTAAAGTTTCTTGATCAGTGAAGTGGTATAAACACATCCAAATTAAGAGAATATTAATTTGGAAGTCAAATAGAAGATTACAAAAAAGAGGCTCAATGTAGGGAAATCCTTTAGTTGACTATTGTACAGAGAAGTAGTTTGCTAAGGTCTGGATTGGCATTGTTATGATATGAATGAAGGTAATATGGGAGATATGGCATCATCTATGGCAGTGGATCATTGGGACTCTGAGTACTTATGATACCTATGGTAGTTAAGAAGACAGAATAAGAAGGAATGACTGAAGCTGATCAAAAATATACAAAGAACATTTATAATGATGACACAATTTTAAATACAAAGTTTGCTTGTTTTGAGATATATTAATGTATCTCAAATAGGGAAGATTCCAAATGAAAGGAAAATTTTCTGGATTAAAAGAAATAGTTGACCAAGAATACATTACACATGCATTTGTATGATATGTATAATATTCTTGTGATAATCGACTACACATGAAGCAAGGCAACTGATGAAGACAGAAGAGAACAAAAAGGTATTTAAAGTTGTGTCTACATTTACATCTTATGATCACTTACTTAGCTAAGAGGCAGAGGGGAAAGGGAAGAGAATAAACTTTTACAAAGCACCTACTGTGTTCCAGACACTATGCTAAGCCTTATTGCAAATATTGTCTCATTTAATCCTCACAACAACCCTCTGAGTAGGTACTATTATCTCCATTTTACAATTGAGGAAACTGAGACAAACAGAAGTTAAGTCTCGTCCAGTGTCACACAGCTAGCAAGTGACCAAGGACACATTTGAACTTGACTTCCTGAATCCAGGATCAGCACTCTATAATAGTAACAGTAGTAATAGTAATAGTAATAGTGATAGTAGTATTAGTAATTAATAATAATAATATTTATATAGTGCTTATTATGTGCCAAGCATTTTATTAAGCACTTTACAATAATGATCTCATTGATCCTCACAACCCTACAAGGTAGGTGTTACTATTATCCCCATCTTACAGATGAGGAAACTGAGGCAAACAAAGGTTACATAACTTCCATAGGGTCATGCAACTAATGAGTACCTAAGGCTATATTTGAACTCAGGTATTCCTGACTCCACTCTATTATCTGAACCACAGCTACCTCTATAGTCCTAAGGCGAATATTTTTTTATTGATTTTAGAGTCTTTGATTCAGTGTGGTCTTGAAGATTTTACTTAAATCTTTCCTTAAAAACCTGCCTCCTCCAAATCATGGAGTTAAAATCTATGGTTCTTTGATAGTTAACATCATGAGCATAACAGTTTGACCTAAAAGCAGTGAAGTGCTTCAGTGAATAGATCATTGATCTATCATTGATCCTAAGCACAAAATATGAGTTTAAATCCTGCCTCAGTCACTTACTAGCAGTGTGGCCCTGGGCAAGTCACCTAACCACTGTCTGTCTCAGTTTTCTCTACAGTAAAATGGTGATAATAATAGTACCTAACTCAGAGGATTGTTGTGAAGATCAAATGGGGATCAAAATTAAAACCTTTTAAAAAGTGTCTGGCATATAGCAGACACTTTAATAAATGGACATTCCTCTCCTGTTCCCTAATAAGTATAGACAACAATCTAGGGGTAAAATATATATAGAAGGTGTTCTCATCTATTGAGACCATAAAGATATACTAAGCAGAATCCCAGCAAAATAAGAATTCCTATTAATGATATTGTTCAGGAGATGATGTTCTACTAATATGAGATAATGTGATGTTTTCAGCATGCCACAAGAGTCAACAAACTCTCTTGTTTAAATTATAAAATAAAGAGATTATTCTTTCAATTCACATTGTGATGGAAAATGTTTAATATCTAGACTCTCCCATTCAGGTGGGTAGAGTGTTACCCTCGGAAATAAGAAGTATTGAGTTTGAATTCTTTCCAAGCTTGAGTTCCATTTTCTCCCCTTCCCTGACTTAGCTTTGGTTATTTTATTTTACTGTAAATACTTTTATTTTTTCTTAATTACATGTAAAGTGTTTTCAACATTCATTTTAATAAGATTTTGAATTCTAAATCTATCTCCCTCCCTCTCTTCCATTTCCTCTCCCAATGATGGCAAGTAGTATCTTATAAGTTATGTATATATGCAATCATGTAAACATATTTCCACTTTAGTCATGTTGTAAAAAAAAAGAACAAGTTTCAGTTTCTTTGTCTATAAAATGGGATTAATATTAGCATCTACTTCATAGTGCTGTTATGGAGATCAATTGAGATAATATATGACAAGTACATTTGAAAACCTTAAATAACTTACATAAATATTAGAAATGGAGACTAGACCTGTTGTTTTCCTGATATAAGGAAATCCTAGAATCAGAATAAAATGTAATTTGTAGATGTTTAACCAAAGAAATAAAAAGAGACAAACAAAAATAACAAAAGAGATAATATTTGATTATCTAAGTCAAAATATAGTTCAAGAGTCATTGTTATTTGAGTTTGACATCAATGGACTAGAAAAGTAACTTAAATGATTGGCTCAGGGTCATATGATTAATATGTTTAAGAGGAAGGACTTGAACTCAGATCTTGTAGGTCCCATGGCCAAGTCATGCCTTTATAACATTGCCTATTAGACAATAAACATTAGAGTTTTTTTTTTCATTGCTGTTGCTGTTACTGTTAGTGCTGCTAATGTTGTGATTATGTGACTAGGTATCATAGAGAGAGAATAGGCTCAGCCCAGAATGGAGTCATAGGAGAAAAAAGACCTGAATCACATTTGAGGCATTTTTTAGCACTTTTAATAATCCTGAACTGCTAAACTATTATAAAGTCATTAACATCATTTTTTTCCTGGTCATATGGTTCATCTCAGTTAAGCCTGAAACAACATAATCTAAACTAATCAGAATGAAAAGTTACCCAATAAACAATGGAAAGCCTTAAGATTGTCATAAGTGGGGTGGCTAGGTGGCACAGTGAGTAGAGTGCTGGCTGGAGTCAGAAGGACCTGAGTTCGGATCCGGCCTCAGACACTTAATGCACACACAAATAAAAACCTAGCCGTGTGACCTTGGGTAAGTTCCTTAACCTCAACTGCCCTCCAAAGGGCAAAAAAAAAAAAAGATTGTCATAAGTTAGTCGTAGAATATAGGCAACAATGACTTTTATGGGAAAATTCTTGTAAAATGCATGAATCAAGGACATGAATGTTTGGGAAAGGAGAAAGATTGGCTAAGTCAGTCATAAATTGAGGCTGAGAATAATAGATGGACAACAGAAATGGTGTATTGGTCTTTGTAATGTATTAAGCAGTAAAGAAGTTTTTCATTGTATAAGTATCTTGTGAAGAATATATAAAATGATATTGGCAAGAATCACACAGAATGAGAAAATTTGGGAGGATTGTGATTTAAACACCGATGTAATCACAGTCCTATATAAATGTTTTTGAATCTTTAAGTTTAGCCTCTACCACCTTTTTTGTACATGCTTGTTCTCTGGTCAATAAAGACCTAATGTGTTGTTATACCATAAAGGAATGAGATTTGTTTTTGCTCATCCCAATAGGGCAGGAAATAAGACCAAATGGTAGAATCTGTGGAGTAGTAGCTTCAATGTATTCTTGGCCCCAAATGTTTGAAAAACTCCCTAATGTTTTGAGTTATCTATAGATAGAATGGGCTTGGGAAAGCAGTACCACATACTCAGATTCAAGTAGACATTGTATAATTACAATACAAAACGAGGGCATGGTTCATTTATAACTTGGACCATATGGCCTCTGATGTCTCTTCCAAATCTTCATTCTTTTGATTCTTTTATTGTTTTCACCTGAACTATCACTTTCAAGGATTGAGGCATATATGGTTCTTGCTAAATACTTTGAGATACCCAGGTGAATTTATGTTGGATCGATCCCTCTAATCACATAGAAAAGTAAAACTTTAGGTCACTGTAGGTAACTGCTCTATGCCTAGGATTTCTTATGGGTAGTCTAACTTTGAAGGGGAGAATCACAGGTTAATCAGAGAGACTTGTGGGAAGTTGTAAAAGTGCATTACACTAACAAAGACTGATAGTCAAGCATTTTGGGGTTAACATTTGAGTATTGTGATGTGGGTTATAGAAAGTAAGGAGAAGCAGGGGAACATAACAAGTCTAAATTTCTATTGCTCTTGGATAGTGAAAATCTTTTAAAATGATATTCTTGTGCCAATTATTAAGGAAAAAGTGGCCTCTATAAAAAGCGCAATTAAAATATGTACATCTCTACAAGAGAACATGTTAACTTATGTAATACATTAAATGGACCATCATTTGGGGATGATTTATTTTCTTATTAATTTTTTCTTTCATTCCAGGGCCTCTCCTGCTACTTCTCCCACCAGATTGTCAGCTTGCCCAAAGGTTTACATAGATCAAAGCTGTAACTTACATTTTAGTTCTTTGTCTTTAGGCACTTGTTTCAACTAAAATTTATTTAAAGCAATTAAAAGGAGTTGTCATGGAATTATAATTGTGAAGTGTATAGGTTCTGACAATATATTAAATAAAAAGTTTTATCTTTGGGACCAACCTATTCATCTCATTTAAGAACAGTACTGTTTTAAACAAACCTATGGGAACATGAACGCTCATGTAAATGGGGTATGTTTGTGTATGTGTTCATTTAAAACTCAAAACAGCTAAGTCATGTAAAATGTTTTGTAATGGCACAGGATACTATGACCCGCACAGCAGGTTCTTGCTCTAAAAGGGAGAGTAAATTTCTGACCATTAACACAGAATCACACACATTCCAAGAAGTAGAATTGTTTTGCTTTTCATCCTGTCAGGTTCAATTTCTTGGTAAACTCAAAATAGCCTAAATGTGCCTTGAAACTATAAAACAATTGAAACCTCTAACCTGTGTTTGAACTCACCAGGGAAAAGAAAGAAAGATACTAGTGCTAATGTATGAGCAAAAAG
Source organism: Gymnobelideus leadbeateri (assembly GCA_011680675.1). Taxonomy (NCBI): domain Eukaryota; kingdom Metazoa; phylum Chordata; class Mammalia; order Diprotodontia; family Petauridae; genus Gymnobelideus; species Gymnobelideus leadbeateri. Next base: position 144,736 of record WOXC01004873.1, read on the forward strand.
AAAACATGGTGGAAGTGAGTTTATATTCAGTTATGCTAATTTGTCCACATCAAAACTATAACCATTCCTAAAGTTTGGCTTGCCCTACTCTTCAACTCACTTATATTACCTTTGTTATCTCAAAGCAAGCACAGTCCTGACTATTTCCAATATCCCTTCATTTCTCCAAGGCAATCATAACTGCTTCCCATTGTAGCCTAGAGGAAGAAAGGGGAAGATTAATTCATTACCATGTCCCAGAAAGACTTGAATCATGGTGACTTTCTGCCCTGTGCAGTATAGGTACTCATAGTGAGTTGTATTCCACCTGGCTGCCTCATTAAGGGGGTAGGGTCAGAAGTTAAGACCAATCTACAGGTCAGTAAACACCATGTAAACATTGCCAGGGGGGTATTAGCATTTAAGTATAAAACCTTACAAATAGGACTTCTATATGAACTTGCTTCTTATTACACTAAAGGTAATATCAGTAGAATCTAAACTTATTGAGGACAGGAACTTTTTTTTTTCTTTGCATCTCCAATATCTAGACCAGTTCATTGCACATAGTATGGATTAAAATGCTTTTTGAATATAAATACATCATTTTGTGTTGAAAGTGTTAATTCACCCCTCAAAGCACTTAACTTCTAGGAAATATGTTCTTTACTGAAAGACAAATATTACATCAAATGGAGTCATATCCATAAAAATGAAATTATCTTTTCCTGTATATGGCAGTATAAGGCATCATGTGTTCTTTTTTTCTTTTCATAAGTTATGTTTGATAAATAATGAGCATTACATTGGAGAGACATTAGATTATTTAAACACAGATTGCTAATTTCATCTTTCATTTTTTGGTTGGGCTCCCCAAAGCAAGTTAACATTAAAGTTGCATTAATAAAATAAGATCTGTTCTCATTCAGCTAAATTAGGTGATCATAAAATTGCCTCTGCTTATGTCAAAAATGTAAAATACAATTATGGTGTCATATGCTGCATATCTTTTGCTTTTGGAATTACCAGGGGTAAAATATGATCAGTAAAAGGGAAAGAGAATATCCTATTACTTATAGCAAAACTGTAGGGTTCCATGCTACCTAATAAATTTTGAAAGAAACTACAAATTGCAAAAGTGGCCTCCTATGTATTAAGAGCCTTAGGATGAATTATTTTGACAAATAGAAGAGTACTTTGCTTTCTGACCTAAAGGCCATGTGGTAGATGCCTTTTTCTCAAGATGTTGCTAGGGATGAATGAATTTGATGGGGGTGAAAGAAGGATAAGTAAAAATATTTTTTTTAAATGAAACTCTTTTTCTTAATCTTCCTTCCCATATAAGCATACCCCAAAGCATTCACTATAGACTTTCTCTTTGCTTCCTTTTCCTCCCTCACTCCCTCTCTTCCTTCCTTCCTCCCTTCCTTCCTTCCTCCTCCTTTCTTTCTCTTTCTGCATCTCTGTCTCTCTGCTTTGTCTCTGTCTCTCTATCTTTTTCCCTCCCCCCTACTCTCTTTTACTTTCTCCTCCCCTTTCCTTTCTCCATTCCTTTCCTTTCCTTTCCTTTCCTTTCCTTTCCTTTCCTTTCCTTTCCTTTCCTTTCCTTTCCTTTCCTTTCCTTTCCTTTCCTTTCCTTTCCTTTCCTTTCCTTTCCTTTCCTTTCCTTTCCTTTCCTTTCCTCATTTTCAACAGCACTACATGGCTTATGCCTCCACCCTGCTTTCTCCAAGAAAATCTCTAAAATTGAGCTAAAGTATAGCCAATAATCTCCTTAAATATGAGTAGCAGAGTCCTTGCCCACAAAAGTAATCATTGTAAATTGTAGGCATCTCAGATAGAGCAGTTTTCTTTTTTTCCCTTTTTCATTTTGCTTTTTGGAGGGGCAATTGGGGTTAAGTGACTTGTCCAAGGTCACACCTAGTAAGTGTTAAATGTCTGAAGCCAGATTGGAACTCAGGTCCTCCTGACTCCAGGGCCAGTGATCTACTCACTGCACTACCTAGCTGCCTCGAAGTTTTATTTTTTAATTAAATTGGAATGAAATTAAACAAAACAAAAAAAAATGGAAATTTTTAATGCAGAAAATTAAATGGTCAAGTAAGTCCATTAGATTTCACAAAACAGGTATAGGGTCTTTATTGCGTTTGTCTAAAGACTCTAGGGGTACTAAACACAGATTCTTCATTAACAACAGACCTGCATCATTCTGGTAACTCATACCAATTTCAAAGAGGACTGGCAAAATCTAAACTTTAACCTTGATGATGTGCCTTTAATCTTACAGTATTAACTACCCATGCTGCCCTTTGATATGAAAGTTCAAAGAAAAGAAGGCATGCAAAAAGGATGGACTTTTACAATTTCCTATTATAAACCTAAGAAAAGGTTCTTTCCAAGAGTCCTTCCTACTTCCCCTCAGTCAACTAATCAATCAGAAAGCAACCTTAGTCACTAGGCACTAATCAGAAGAATCTGCTATGGCCTTTGAACAGGGAGATAGGGTAGATATTTAGGTCCTTGGAAGGTATCTCCAGCTGACAAAAGTTCCAACCTATAATCTCATTAAGTTTAATGGAGCAACTTATCAAATTGACAAGGTCACTCTGCATCAATTTCCATTTTAATTATTTTGGTTTTACATCCACCCTCCTCTGTCCAGAGAGGCATCCCTTATAACAGGAAAGAAAAAAATAAAAAGTCCAGTAAAATATATCAACTCATTAAACAAAATGACAGACTCATAGGCACCTACCTTTGTAAAGAAGAGAGGTGTGTTTACTCAAATGTTCTTCAGTGTTAATCTTGGTGAATAATATTACACATTCTTTATTTATTTTTTTTCTTTCTTTTTTTTTAAATTAATTTATTAGTTTAGTTTCAGTTAACAAGATTCAATTCCATAGTTCCTTGATTTTCAAATTTCCTTTACTTCCCTCCCCCCTCCCCTCATGACAGCATATAGTACAGTATAGGGTCTGCAAATGCATTCATATTAAACATTATTCCAATTACAAAGGCATATTGTACTAGGTGGGATGAAAGATGGTAAGGAAGAAGTAAACCAAACAATGAGAAGAACAAGATCATTTAGTTTGCTTCCATCAGGATTCAGGCTCAGTTCTTTCTAGTTATATCTCTGGATGGCACATTTCTCACTTTCTTGAGTTATTCGGGATTAACTTATATCACTGCATTGCTGAAAAGAGTCCAGTCTGTCATAGTTGGTCGTCACAGATATGGTATGTCTGTGATTGTATACAAATTTCTTCTGATTCTACTCTTCTCGCTAAGCATCAGTTTGTATAAGTCTAACCAGGTAATTATGAAATCCGTCACCTCCTCATTTCTTATAGCACAATAAAATTCCATTACATTCATATACCACAACTTGTTTAGCCATTCCCCAATTGATGGGCACCCCTTTAGTTTCCAATTCTTTGCAACCGCAAAAAGGGCTGCTAAAAATATTTTTGTACATATGGTTCTTCCTCCCACTGCTATGATCTCTTTGGGATATAACCCTAGGAGTGGTATGGCTGGGTCAAAGGGTATGAAATTATTTATAATCCTTTGGGCATAATTCCAGATTGCTCTCCAGAATGGTTGGATAAGTTCACAACTCCACCAGCAATGTATTAGCGTTCCAATTTGCCCACATCCTGTCCAGCATTTGTCACTTTCTTGTTTTGTCATCTTAGCCAATCTGACTGGAGAGATGTGGTATCTCAGAGTTGCTTTGATTTGCATTTCTCTAATTAATAGTGATTTAGAGCATTTCTTCATATGCTTATAGATATCTTTAATTTCTTTCTCTGAAAACTTCCTATTCATATCCTTTGACCATTTCTCAATTAGGGAATGACTTGTATTCATATAGATTTGGCTCAATTCTCTATAAATTTTAGAAATGAGTCCTTTATCAGAGACACAGGTTGTAAAAAATTCTTTCCCAATTTCCCACCTCCCTCTTGATCTTGGTTACATTGGCTTTGTTTGTGCAGAAGCTTTTCAATTTAATGTAATCAAAATTATCCATTTTGCATTTTATAATGCTCTCTAATTCTTGTTTGGTCCTAAAATCTTCCCCTCTCCACAGATCTGTCAGGTAAACTATTCCTTGCTTTCCCAAATTGCTTACAGTATCATCCTTTACACCTAGATCATGCACCCATTTAGACTTGATTTTGGTATATGGTGTTAGATAGTGATCTATGCCCAGTTTCTGCCATACTGTATTCCAGTTTTCCCAGCAGTTTTTGTCAAATAGTGCATTCTTATCCCAAAAACTGGGGTCTTTGGGTTTATCGAACAATAGATTGCTATATTCATTAACTGCTGGGTCTCCTGCACCTAATCTATTCCATTGATCCACTACTCTACACCTCTGCCAGTACCAAGCAGTTTTGATGACTGCTGCTGTGTAATACAGATTAAGATCTGGCATAGCTAGTCCACCTTCCCTAGCATTTCTTTTCATTAATTCCCTTGATATTCTAGACCGTTTGTTTTTCCAAATAAATTTTGTTATTATTTTGTCTAACTCTACAAAGTAGTTTTTTGGTAAATTGATTGGTATGGCACTAAATATATAGTTTAGTTTGGGTAAAATTGTCATTTTTATTATATTAGCTTGACCCAGCCACGAGCAATTGATATTTTTCCAACTATTTAGATCTGATTTTATTTGTGTGAGAAGTGTTTTGTAGTTGTGATCATATAGATTCTGGGTTTGTTTTGGCAAGTAAATTCCCAAATATTTTATAATGTCTACAGTGACTTTAAATGGGATTTCTCTTTCTATCTCTTGCTGTTGAGTTTCATTAGAGATGTACAGGAATGCTGAGGATTTATGTGGGTTTATTTTATATCCTGCAACTTTGCCAAATTTATTTATTGTCTCAAGTAGTTTTTACTTGATTCTCTAGGATTCTCTAAGTATATCATCATATCATCTGCAAAGAGTGACAGCTTGGTCACTTCTTTGCCTAATTTGATTCCTTTGATTTCTTTTTCTTCTCTAATTGCTACTGCTAACATTTCAAGTACCAGATTGAATAAGAGGGGTGATAGTGGACACCCTTGTTTCACTCCTGATCTTATTGGAAAGGCTCCTAGTTTATCCCCATTGCATATAATACTTGCTGATGGTTTTAGATAGATGCTAGCAAGTATTTTAAGGAAGGCTCCATTTATTCCTATACTTTCTAGTGTTTTAATAGGAATGGATGTTGTACTTTGTCAAAAGCCTTTTCTGCATCTATTGAGATGATCATGTGGTTTTTGCTAGTTTTGTTGTTGATATGCTCAATTATATTGATGGTTTTCCTAATATTAAACCATCCTTGCATTCCTGGAATGAATCCTACCTGATCAGGGTGTATTATTTTTGTGATAAGTTGTTGGAGTCTTTTGGCTAATATTTTATTTAGAATTTTTGCGTCTAAATTCATGAGGGAGATTGGTCTATAATTTTCTTTCTCTGTTTTATCTCTTCCTGATTTAGGAATCAGTATCATATTTGTATCATAGAAAGAGTTTGGTAGGACTCCTTCTTCACTAATTTTCCCAAATAGTTTGTAGAGTATTGGAATCAATTGTTCTTTAAATGTTTGATGGAATTCACTAGTGAACCCATCTGGCCCTGGAGATTTTTTCCTAGGGAGTTCATTGATGGCTTGTTTGATTTCTTTTTCTGAGATGGGGTTATTTAGGTAATTCACTTCCTCTTCAGTTAATCTGGGCAATTTGTGATTTTGTAAATATCCATCCATTTCAGTAAGATTGTCATATTTATGTGCATACAATTGGGAAAAATAATTCCTCATTATTTTTTTGATTTCCTCTTCATTGGAGGTAGATTCACCCTTTTTATTTTTGATACTCATAATTTGGTTTTCTTCTTTCTTTTTTTATCATATTGACTAAGGGTCTATCAATTTTGTTGATTTTTTCATAAAACCAGCTCTTGGTTTTATTTATTAATTCAATGCTTTTCTTAATTTCAATTTTATTAATCTCACCTTTGGTTTTCAATATTTCTAATTTAGTACTAAATTGGGGATTTTCAATTTGTTCTTTTTCTAGCTTTTTCAATTGCATGTCCAATTCACTGACCTCCCTTCTCTCTGCTTTAATTAAGTATGCACTCAGGAATATAAAACATCCCCTGAGAACTGCCTTTAGTGCCTCCCACAAATTTTGGTATGTTGTTTCATTATTATCATTCTCTTGAATGAAATTATTGATTGTTTCTATAATTTCTCCTTTGACCCACCAATTTTTTAGGATTAAATTGTTTAGTTTCCAATTAGTTTTTAGTCTATCTTTCCATGGCCCTTTATTGCATATAATTTTTATTGCACCATGATCTGAGAATGATGCGCTTACTATTTCTGCCTTTCTGCACTGGATTGTGAGGTTTTTATGCCCTAGTACATGGTCTATTTTTGAGTATGTACCATGCACTGCTGAGAAGAAAGTAAATTCCTTTTTATCCCCATTCAGTTTTCTCCAGAGATCCATCATATCTAGTCTCTCTAAGATTCTATTCACCTCCTTAACTTCTTTCTTTTTTATTTTGAGGTTAGATTTATCGAGTTCAGAGAGGGGGAGATTAAGGTCCCCCACTAGTATAGTTTTGCTATCTATTTCTTCCTCTAATTCCTTTAACTTCTCCTCTAGGAATTTGGCTGCTATACCACTTGGTGCATATATATTAAGTAGTGATATTGCTTCATTCTCAGTGGTGCCTTTTAGTAGGATATAGTTTCCTTCCTTATCTCTTTTAATTAGATCTATTTTTGCTTTTGCTTTATCTGAGATAAGTATTGCTACCCCTGCTTTTTTTTCTTTAGCTGAGGCATAATAAATTTTACTCCAACCTTTTACCTTTACCCTGTGGGTATCCCTTTGTTTCAAATGTGTTTCTTGAAGACAGCATCTTGTAGGATTATGGTTTTTAATCCATTCTGCTATCTGCCTCTGTTTTATGGGAGAGTTCATCCCATTCACATTCACAGTAATGATGACTATCTGTCTCTTCCCTTCCATCCTATTCCCTCCCCTGTTTATGTTTTTATTTCTTCCTTCTCCCTTCCCCTCCTTGAAGTTTTCCCTTTTGACTGCCCCCTCCCTCAGTGTTCCCACCCAGTGACCCCCCTTCTTAACCTACCCTCTCCCCTTACTACTATTTCCCTCCCTTATAATCCGTCCCTTTAGTCTCCTCCTTTTCACCCCCCCCCCTTACCCTCCCACTATCTATAGGACACAACAAATTTTTATACTTATCAGAGTAAATTACTCCCTGTTTGATTCCAAACCAATGAGAGTAAATTTCAAACAGTGCTCCTCTCCCTCCCTCCAATTCCTCTATTTAATGAATTTACGTGTCTATTCACGTTAGATTCTTAAACTTCACTGATTAATTTGATCCTTCTTTGAACCAGAACCAGTGAGAATGGTGTTTAAATGATGTTCCTCTCCCTCTTACTTTCCCTTCTTCTATAGTGTGTTTTGATGCCTCTTCAGATGGCATATTTTACCTTTTCCTAGCTCATCCTTTCCTTTTTCCCATTACAGTACCATTGATCCCCTTAATAGTCTTTTTTTTTAGACTCCATGTTAGTGTATTCATACCCACACCCTCTAAGTATAACCCTTTTGCAGGTCATGATAATCATAGAGATTTCAAATATTGACAGTTATCAGCTCCACATATAGGGATGTGAACATTTTGCTCTTGTTACATCCCAGGTAATGAGCTTGTGTTTGTGGGTGTGGGTGTGTGCACTTCTGCATGTGTGAGTCTATGTTACCCTTGTTTACCTTTTTATGTTCTTCTGGAGTCTTGTAATTGGAGATCAAATTTTCCTTTGAGCTCTGGCTTTTTCATTAGGAAAGTCTGGAAGTCCCTTACTTCATTAAATGTCCATCTCCTTGCCTGAAAGATTATGCTCAGTTTTGCCGGGTAGTTAATCCTTGGTTGTAGTCCTAGCTCTCTTGCCCTACGAAATATCAAATTCCAGTCCCTCCGCTCTTTTAATGTAGAAGCTGCTAGGTCCTGTATGATCCTAACTGTAGTTCCTCGATATTTGAATTGTTTCTTTTTGGCTGCTTGTAGAATTTTTTCTTTAATCTTATAATTCTGGAATTTGGCTACTATATTTCTTGGAGTTTTCAGTTTGGGATCTCTTTCAGGAGGAGTCCGGTGAATTCTATCAATAGGTATTTTATCTTCTGATTCCAGGACCTCAGGACAGTTTTCTTTGACAATCTCTTGGAGGATGTTGTCTAGACTGCTTTTCTCATCGTGGCTTTCTGGTAGACCAATAATTCTTAGGTTGTCTCTCCTGGATCGGTTCTCTAGGTCAGTTATTTTTCCCAGTGAGATATTTTACATTTTCTTGCAATTTTTCGATCATCTTGTTTTTTTCGATTGACTCCTGCTGCATCATAGAGTTCTGAGTTTCAGTTTGGTTGTATCTAATTTTTAGTGAATTATGGTCTTCAGTAAGTTTTTGAAGTTCCTTTTTTAGGGAGGTATTTTCTTTTTCCAAGTTGGTCATTGCCTCCCTGATTTGGTCTTTAAAATTTTTCTTAAGCTCCTCCAGGAATGCTATTTGGGCTTGAGACCAGATCATGTTTCCTTCTGTGGTCTCTGGTGTGGGCAGAGTCTATATTGTCCTGTGTGTTTTGTTGTTCTTGCCCTGCATAGTATGCTCGAATAGACTTTCTTGCCTTCCCCTTCTCCTTTTCAGCTTCCTTCCTTCCCATTGTGACTTCCTGTTTCTTAGTGTCTCAGGCTATGAGTTTGGGGCCTGATCCTTGACTTTGAATACCTCTGGGTGGCTAGTTTATGGCTAAGTCAGGGAAGTCAGTGAGGAATGTAGATGTGTAGGTGGGGATGAGTCTGACCACTTCAGATTTCTGCCTCTATACCCCTGGGCTATAAGTAGGCTTTTGTTGGTGAGGTGAGGTGGGGCTTGTTGGGTCCCTTCCCTCTCTTCTCTTCAGATTCCTGGCTGTCTCAGTTACACCCTTTCTTGGAGATTCTCAAGCCTGAGGCTATTTCCATTAACTTGGGATTTCAGTCTGGGTGGGAGACTTATCTTTGGGTTTTCTGCTTCATGAAGGAGGGATGGGAGGATCAGAGCAGCTAGAATTTACTTTGCCATTCCAGCCCCTGTATCATACAGGCAGACAGTTTCTAAATTTCCAGGCTGGGGGCTGAATGCAGCCTGAGAAGCCACTCTCTCCACTGGGGGCCCGACTGTCCTACCTGGCTCCAATGATCAGTTCCCTCTGCGAGATGACTGTGATTCGTCCTTGGTAAGTCTGCAGGCTGGGTCTTTTTCTCTCTCTGGTGTAGGCTGCTTGCCTGCTCTTAGGTCTGAGCTGTGCAGACCCCACGCGCTCTGCGCTCGACCTGTGCGGACAATCTGGGCAACCTCCTGGGCTGGATTCTGCCACACTCTGTCTTCCACTGGGCTTCGTCACCCCGGAATCTGCTCAGATTTACCCTTTTGGACTTAGTGACAGAGGAGCTCAGCGAGGTTACTGCTTCCTTTCCTCCATCTTGGCTCCGCCCCCCCCTCTTTATTTATTTTTAATGTAAGTGTTTTTTTTTTTTTTAATGAGGGAGATAAGGGTAGTTTTTTTCCTTTAATGGGGGTATATTCATTGTACTTGTGGTTTTCATAGTTTGAATTATTTCTGCATCAGTTCATATAATTCTTCCTATATGGCTCTAAATCTTTCATTACTTCATGCAGTATAGCAATACTCTATTACTTTTAATATATTGTATTTTACTTGGCTTTTACACTATTGCTTGACATTTGTTTTGTTTTCAGTTCTTTGCTAAAATAAAAAGGCACCTATGAATATTTTGCTACGGTTTAAGGACCTTTCTTTTTGCCATTAACCTCACTGGAGAATATGCCTAACACTGGGATCTCTGGGACAAAGGATTATATGTATTTCTATTTTTTAATCATATTTAAAATTGCTTCACTGAATGATTTGATTTTATTGTGTATTGTGTCCTACTCCTACAGCTAATCTCTTGTTTAGACTTTTTATTACCTATATTCTTTTAACTGATATCTTTGCATCCAACATCTTTCTCTACTAATCCATCTTGCACACCAATGCCAAGTTAATATTACTGAAACACCACTTTGAACAAGTTATTCCCATTGCTCTAAACTTAATGGCTCCCCATTGCCCATAGAGTAAAATTCACATGCATATTTTGACGTAAAGAAGTCTTTATAAAATAAGGCCTATTTTCATTTATTGATTCCTTCTTCTATTATAAACAAATTTCTCTAGAAAGATTCATGATCTTGTTGTTTCCCTAGATATTAACAAGATCTCATCTCCTTTGCATTTTTCATATTATCCTACATCTCTGTAATGCATTTTCCCACCTTTGTCATTTAGGTCCAGTTTTCATACAAGCCTCACTTTCTCCATGAAGCTATTACTGGGTAAATGAAGGATTGATCAGAAAATAATCATAGGAACATAGATCCTACCATCAAAATACTTATTGCTTAATATAGGAGATAAAGCAAGCTGAGATAATCAGAGTAATTGAATCTCAAAGTCACACAGGATCTTAGAGGCTGCATCTGCCCATCTTCTCATTTTATGCATGAGAAAATTGAGACACAGAAAGGTGAAGTGGTTTGTCAGTTTATTAGTGGCAAAGACAAGGCTAAAACTTAAGTTTTATTATATGATAAACATCAGAAGAGAAGCACAAAGTATAATGGCAGTTGAGAATAAGAAATCACTTCCAGGTTCAGGGTTCAGGAAAAGCTTAGCAAATTGAGTAGCATTTTAACTGCTTAATGAAAGGTGGGCTAGAGTTATAACAAGAAGATCTAAGGTGGAAAAAAAAAAACACATCTTAGGTGGAGGCCATAGTATAATCAAAGGCACAGGTTGAAAATCATGAGTCGTTAGGGGAGAATTGGATGATGCAGCACACCAGGTATGTAAAACAGAGAAATGAGAGCTTATAATCATCATCGTTATAATTATTATTCACATTATAGTGCTCTTTGTCAGGCTTCATGGCTCATGCTTATGTTCCCTGTTCCCAGTATGGCTGAGGTGGATGGATATTTTGATCTCAGAGCTTCTAGGCTTCAATTGACTATGCCTATGAAGTGTGCACACTAAATCTGGAATAGATAAATAAATTGAGACTCAATAGGGAAAGACAAGATTGCCTAAAGAGTTGAGAATTGACTCAGGTCAGAAACAGAGGAGCTCCTAGTCCTTATGTGGAGCAGAAGCAGGATTACACTCATAAGTAATTCTTACATTTCCAGCTTTGGTGGGTAATATGGGGAGAATAGAGGAAGAAAAATTAGAATACAGAGCAGAACTGGGGAAGTACAGTGTCACAGACATAAAGAGAGATAATGATTTAACTACAAGACAAAAGGGGAATTTTAAACAATATCAGATCCGCAATTCCAACCAATTAATCAAAAATCATTAAGTACTTACACACTGTACTCAGTTTTGGAGAAATAAAGAAAAGCAAAAACAGTCCTTTTTCCACAAGAATCCAACATAGTGTATATGTTGAAATGAATAGTACACCAAGTAATCCCTGGAGTAGACTAGAGAATTTCATTTAGGAAAACAGCTATGAGCAGGGTCATGGAGGTAGGATCAAGCAAGATGTCTTGGAGTCACTGAGAAGCTAGTCTGACTGGAGCAAAGAGCTTAATTTGGGAAGCATTGTGAAATAAGCTTGGAAAAGTAGCTTGGACATATTGCCAGTGCAGAGGATGGATTATTGGCCTAGAAAATGTCACAGCCATTCCTTATCCTCAAAGGATTGAGCTGTAGTATTTTTCACTGTGTGAAACTGCTAGAGGTTTTCCAAGGTAAGTTTCATATGTACTCATTCTCCAACAGGGAAGTAACAAAGGCCAGCCTAATATCCAGGTGGTCTGTTATCAGAGAAACAAAAAGGCACTGCATCTTATTAAGTTTTATATAAAAAGTTTTTATAAAAAACAGCCCCTGTAGTACTTCAGAATCATAGGAGCAGTAAAAGATAGAGTGTGAAATTAAAATAAAGGTATAAGGAAAAGTTAGACCACTCAAAGAAAATGCATTGTTGTCCACACCCCTTCTATGTCACTTTGCTTTTCTCAAATTTGACTTACAACTACTTTATTTTTGCTCAAAATATCATATGCAGAGAAAACTAAAATGGTATTAGTCCTGTGGAATAAAATGGGAGGGGAAGAAGGCAAACAGAGTAAAATTTTTAAGACTCAAAGCATGTTAGGACAAAAGTATAGGAGAAATTATCTAGTATAGTCAAAAAGGTACTTTCCTCTTCACATGCCTCTGTCAGAATAACAAATTTCAGTTTTAACAAAAGTACTTGACATTTCAGTGAATTTGGTTGATAAGTTGAAATCAATGTGGACCTCAACTTTCTTTTAAAGAACTCAACTTGTTTAGTGTATCTCACAACCCACACAAAATAATAACTAATCTTTAAATAGTACTTTAAAGTTTGCAAATCAATTTACATTCATTATTTCATTTGAGTCTAATACTAATTACGTGAGGTGTGCCCTTTAGCTACTATTATTTCTATTGTATAAATGGAGAAACTGAGGCTGAGAGTAATTAGGTGAAACAATGTGGAACAGTGGAAAGAACTTTAGATTAGGAGTCAGGGCCCTGAATGTGAATCCTAGCTCTATGACTTACTACCTGTGTGACCTTTGCCAAATCACTGAACCTTTCTATGCCTCACTTTTCTCAAAACTTAAATCAACAGGTTGGCCAAATGTTCTCTTGGTCCAGCTATACATACATACATACATTTTATATATATATATATATATATATACATACATATATATGCATGTATGTATGTATGTATACATATATATATATATATATATATATGATCTTACATTTTAACAGGCTCACAAGTAATGTAACCCATCTCTGCCTCAGTTTCTTCATTTTTAAAATGAGGTGGTTATTATAGATAACCTTTATGGTCTCTTCTCAGTCTAGGTAGATGACTTTGTGACTTTCAATTTAGCAACTAACTACATTGGATTATTGAATGCTAGACTTGGAGTTAGGAAAATTGTTTTTATCTCATATCAAATGCTTAGAAGATCAATCATTTTCAAAAATAGAACTGTTATTTTTGTATTTGGAATATTAAAGTAGTTTGTAATATGTTTGTGTATATATGTGTAAATATGAAAAGTAGCATAGTATATAATATATGTTTTTTCCCTTCAGAATGTAAGCTCCTTGATGGCAGAGGAACTGTTTAATTTTTGTCTTTGTATCCCAAGTACTAGTGGAATGCCTAGCAAATAATAGACACAATACATTTTATTAATTGGTTGAATAAGTGATTGATGGTGGTTACTGGGCTTGGAGTAAGGATAACCCAGGTCAAAGTCCTGCCTCTAACACAAATTAGTTGTGTGACCAAGGGCAAGGTTCTTAAACTCTCAGTGCTCCAAACTATTTTCTAAGATTATAAATTATAGAGGAATGACTGATCTGCATTGGTGAAGAGAGGTTTTACAATAGGAGCTAACCCACATTGATAAAATCACAGGTCTTCATGAAAATATAATTGTATTTTTACTATAGAGACTAGAATCTACATTCATATGACTAGCCCATGTGTATTTCAATACACATATTGATTCACATACATACACAAATATGTTTGGTAAGTGGAGGTATTATTTTGACTCACTAATATCCTTTTCTAAGGCAATATTCAAGCATGCCCCATACAGTATGGAGAGATTAAGTTCTGAATGATAAACAGCAAATATTAAAAAACAAAACAAAACCACCAGGAGTGGTCAACATGTAAAAATCAAAAAGTAAGAACTACCTGTAAGGTCAGGAAGAACTTGGAGACCTTTACAATGACTCTGATAAAACTGTCAGTATACCAGAGATATGAAATGCCCAGTAGTTCCCTTAGGAATGCAGATTCTCTGCTCTAGGCCATTGTCTTTGGGCCTTATTATTGAAGGACCCAGCTTTAAGATAGACCAAAAACATTTATTAAGAATTGGGTGTGGGAGAAAGAAACCCTCAGTCAGACGCATGCCACTTCAAGAAAAATGGTGGTGGTGGTGGTGAGGTCCCAGTATGAAGGAAGTTTCTATAATTATCTCTATTTTAAAAGTAAGGAAACTTATCATGAGAAAGATTAAATGACTTGCCCAGACTCACAAAACCAGTAAGAGATTGAGTTAGGATTTATACTTAGATTTTCCTCACTCCAATTCCAGCAGTCACTCCAGTGCATTACCTAGTCTACATATATCATTCACTTTCATAGAAATGCAAGAAATAATAATTTTGTATTCAGAATCACTTATTTTATTTAGTTTCCTTTGAGAGAGTGTAGAAACTAGAAGTAGAGGTAATCAGAAAGGAGGTACAATTTAGCTCAATGTAGCTTGCTGTTGAGAAAAGATTTGTCTTTGCTGTCCTCCTTTTGACACATGGCAGTCACATTACAATGGGAAATGATTTAAACTCTCAGTGCCCTCAATGCTCTCAAAACTATTTTGATAATGCACCTATTTTAGATAAAAGCAAATAACCTTGAGTTTGCCTATAAATTATATGTATTACTATATCAATATGGCGTTATAAAACATACACAAGCTGGGGGCAGAGCCAAGATGGTGGAGTAGAAACAGCACTTCCAAGGTGCTCTCCCCCACATCACTTCCAAACCATGTAAAAGGGGACTGTGAACAACTTCTGGAGCTCCAGCACCCACAGAACAACACAGAGAAGCTAACCTCCCACTGAGGATAGCCCAGCAGCCCTGCAGGGAGCGGCCAGCGCAGTGCTCTGGGAGCTGAGCCTAGGTCCATGTGAGCTGTGGTTTTAGCTCCCAGGCCAGCAGCTGGCTGGAGGAACCCCAAAACACTAGCAGCTGTGGAAATTCCAGAATTATCAACACAGACATGCCTAGGACAAAGTGAGAGGTTAGTGCCCTATGGACTTTGGGACCAGTATTTGGGGAAAATGTAGGCTTCTTCTCCTGGGGGCTAGAAGTGGCTGAGGAGACGAGGCACACACTCCATTTTGCACCTTCAGGGGCAGCTTCAGCTCCTGGCCTGCAAACTGTAGGGGGATCCAGTGATCAGCCTTGGGGGGTAATCTCTCTTGCTTTAACCTCAGTGGATGTGGATTATGGTCTGGGGTGGATGTCTTGGGGTGGGTATCCAGCTTGCCAGAGCTTATGAAGGCTTCACAGAGGCCACCCAACTAATAACTCCAGAAGTTGTGAAGACCCCAACGTTTGGGATGGAAGCTCCCTTGTCTGGTGGCAGAGTCCTGCTGTAACAATGAGACCAAAAATCAAGTAACTAAGTGGCAACACGCCTAGGCAAAGAGTGCAGCACTCTAGGAGCCAGCAGCTAAGTGGGCAGGGCGCAGAGCCAGAGCCCAGGCCCCAGTGGGCTGAGATTTTAGCCCCAGGGTGGCCAGGCCAGCAGCTGGCTGGAGGGAACTGAGAACACCAGCAGCTGTGGCTATTCCAGAATGGTCAACACAGACATGCCTAGGAAAAAGTGAGAAGTTAGTGCCCTATGGACTTTGGGACCAGTATTAGGGAACGAGTCTGCTTCCTCCCCTGTGGGCTAGAAGCCACTGGGGAGACATGCCATTTTGCAGTTTTCGGGGGTGGCTCCAGCTCATGGCCAGCAAACTGTAGGGAGATCCAGCAATCAGTCTGGGGGGGGTGGGGGATCGTTCTTGCTTTAACCTCCCTGGATCGGGATTGTGGTCTGGGGGAGAGATTGTGGGGTGGATATCCAGCTTGCCAGAAACCAAAATTGTCCCCCCACACATTCGGGATGGAAGCTCCCCTGTCTGGTGCCAGAGTCATACTGTGACAACAAGCCCAAAAGCCAAGTAATTAAGTGGCAACATGCCAAGGCAAAGGAAACAAATTAAACAGAAAAATGCAATATTAGACTCCTATTTGGGGGGCAAAGAGGATGGAAGCATGGAACTGTCAGAGGACTGTGGGGTCAGAAATCCTGCTCCAAAAGCCCCAAAGGAAAATATGAGCAGGTTACAGGCCATAGAGGACCTTAAGAAGGACTTTAAAAATCAAATAAGAGAAGTGGAGGAAAAATTGGGAAGAGAAATGAGAAGGATGCAGAAAAATTATGAAATGAGGGTCAACAACCTGACTGAGGAAAACAATATCTTAAAAAATAGACTAACTCAAATGGCAAAGAAGGCCCAAAAGAGCAATGAGGAGAAGAATGCCTTAAAAAGCTGAATTTGCTGGATGGAAAAAGAATCTCTAAAGCACAATGAGGAGATTCATTCTTTCAGAGTTAGACTGGAGCAAATGGAAGCTAATGACTTTATGAGAAATCAAGATGCTGTTAAACAGATACAAACAAATGAAAGAATAGAGGGAAATATGAAATATCTCATGGGACAAACCACTGACCTGGAAAATAGATCCAGGAGACATAAGTAAAAATTATTGGACTAGCCAAAAGCCATGATCGAAGAAAGAACCTAGAAATCACCCTTCAAGAAATTCTGGAGGAAAACTGCCCTGATGTTTTAGATCCAGAGGGCAAAATAGAGGTTGAAAGAATCCACTAATCACCTCCTGAAAAATATCCCAAAAAGAAAACTCCCAGGAATACTATAGCCAGGTTCCAGAATCCCCAGATCAAGGAGAAAATAGTCCAAGCAGACAGGAAGAAACAATTTCAATATTGTGGAAAAAGAATCAGAATAGCACAGAACCTGGCAGCTTCTACACTGAGGAATTGAAGGGCATGGAATATGATATTCCAGAGGGCAAAAGAGCTGGGACTGAACCCAAGGGTCACCTACCCAGCAAAGCTGAGTATTCTGTTTCAGGGGAAAATATGGTCATTCAGTGGAATAGAGGACTTTCAAGCATTCTTGGGGAAAAAACCAGAATTGAATAGAACATTTGACATCCAGACACAAGAAGCAAGAGATACCTGAGAAGGTAATCAGGGAAAAGAAATCAAAAAGAAGTTATCAAAGTTAACCTATTTACATTACTACATGGAAAAACAATAACTGTGACTGATGAAACATTTCTTATTACGAATATAATGGAAGAAGGCTTTATGGTAACATGAATACATATGTGAATGTGTGTATATATGTTTACAGTTATATATGGATAGAGGGCATAGGTTGAATTTGTTGGGAAGGGATGATACCTAAGGAGTGAAATTATGAGGTGAGAGAGGAAAGTGGCAAGAGGAGATGGGGAGAGACAGGGTAGAGTAAACTATCTCATGTAGAAGAAGCAAGGAGAAGTGGCTGCAAGGGAAGGGAAGAATAGGAAGGCAAAAAGGCAAAACCACATTCTCATTGAATTTGCTTCAGGGAGAGAATGCATACATACTAAATGGGATATCTCAACCTGCAGCAGAGTAGGGGGAAGTGGGATGAGAGGAGGGATGATGGAAGGGAGGGAATTCTTGGGGGGAGGGAAGGTTGGAAGTACCCACCATAAAAGTGGGACAGGATCAAGTAGGGAATGGACCAGGTGGGGGGTGGGATGGATGTGAGGGAATTATAAGCAGCCTTGTACAATATATTTACTATGGTAATATTTTGCATAGCTATACATGTACAGCACATACTGAATTACTTATCTTCCCCGAGGGAATGGGTGACAAGAGAGGAAGGGAAAGGTTCTGAAATTTGAGGTCTTAAAATTAAATGTTTTAAATATATATAAATACTCTTATTAATGACTCTTTTGCATATTATTTGGAGATAAGATGTACAGGCATTGGGGAAGAGAGATTCACCTTGCTTTAATGGAAAAGTCAAAGGGGGTAAGGGAGAAGATATGGGAGAGAGCAGGATGCTGGAAGCGACATCTTGTGGGAGTGCTATTCTGGGGGGGTGGGTAGGGGAAAAACGGGGAAAAAATTGCATCTGAAAATCTGGCGGAAATGAATGATGTAAAACAGGAGTTAATAAGCATTTGTTTAAATAAAAAAAATGACATTGTGATTAATTGATATTTTTAACACTGCATATATCATGGGAGACATACACTTAATAATTGTTTTAATAATCAATGAGATAATTTGATTTGTGTGGTTACCTAAAAAATCAATTTATTAAACAATTAAAATATGTGCAAAATAATACTCAATAATAGGTCATAAGTCAGTGAATGCTTTTGTATTAATCATGATAACAACTTTTAGGTCAAGTATTGAATTTGTGAGTTCATTAACAAACCTGCTCTAAGGTAATTTCCTCTACCCAGACAGGCCTGAATATTCTCTTCAATTTATAACTTAGAGACTAACTTAAAACCTAAGAAGTTAAGTGATTTGCTCAGTTACACAATTACACAAAGAAAGACTTTGAAACTAAGGTTTTCCTGAATCCAGGGCAGCTCTCTATTATGTCACACTTCCTCTCACAATTTTTATATTTTATGTGAAATTATATTGTATTATTATTCCCTCCAGCTTCCATAACTACTGATATATGATTGCATTGTAGTCAGAAAGGACTAGGAGCTAGTCCCCAAATTTTCTGATATCTCCTATCTCTCCATATCTATGCAGACTTTTCTCTCTGCCTGGAATGAACTCCTTTATTTTAAGTTTTCCAAAGTCACCTTTTCCATCTAGGGTTAGCTCATGTGCCTCCTGATCCTCAAACTTCCAAATTCTTGTGCACTTATTTTTCTTTTCTTGAACTCTTTGTATCCAGACCTCTCACTTGTCATAACCTGCTCTATATTAGAGTCATTTCTGTGCATCTAAAAAAATTTAAACTCCAGACCTTTAAATTAATTTTATCTCTTTTAATATATATATATATTATACATATGTATATATATATATTATATATATGTATATATATATACACACATTTATATTAAACATTCATCAAGATAACCTCCTGCTGAGGACAGCCTAGCAGCCCTTCAGGAAGGACCAGCACAGCACTCTGGGAGCTGGCAGCGCAGCCGGAGAGCTGAGCCCAGGTCCACCTGAGCCACAGTTTTAGCCCCAGGGTGGCCATGACAGCAGCTGACGGGAGGCAACCCAGAACACAAGAAGCTGTGGCGATTCCAGAATTATCAACACAGACATGTCTAGGACAAAGTGAGAGGTTAGTGTCCTATGGATTTTGGGACCAGTATTTGGGGAACAGATCAGCTTCCTCCCCTGGGGGCTAGAAACTGCTGAGGAGACAGGCCCTTTGGTAGTTTTCAGTGGCAGCTCCAGCTCCTGGCCTGCAAACTGTAGGGAGATCCAGCGATCAGTTTTGGGGGGTAATCGCTCTTGCTTTAACCTCCTTGGATCTGGATTGTGGTCTGGGGGGAGATTGTGGGGTGGATATCCAGCTTGCCAGAAACCGAAGTTGTCCCCCAACATGTTCGGGATGGAAGCTCCCCTGTCTGGTGCCAGAGTCATACTGTGACAACAAGCCCAAAAGCCAAGTAATTAAGTGGCAACATGCCAAGGCAAGGAAACAAATTAAACAGAAAAATGCAACATTAGACTCCTATTTGGGGGGCAAAGAGTATGGAAGCATGGAACAGTCAGAGGACTGTGGGGTCAGAAATCCTGCACCAAAAGCCCCAAAGGAAAATAGGAGCAGGGTACAGGCCATAGAGGACCTTAAGAAGGACTTTAAAAATCAAATAAGAGAAGTGGAGGAAAAACTGGGAAGAGAAATGAGAAGGATGCAGGAAAAGTATGAAATGAGGGTCAACAGCCTGACTGAGGAAAACAACACCTTAAAAAACAGACTAACTCAAATGGCAAAGGAAGCCCAAAAGGGCTATGAGGAGAAGAATGCCTTAAAAAGTCGAATTTGCCAGATGGAAAAAGAATCTGCAAAGTTCACTGAGGAGATTCATTCCTTCAGAGTCAGACTGGAGCCAATGGAAGCTAATGACTTTATAAGAAATCAAGATGCTGTTAAGCAGATCCAAACAAATGAAAGAATAGAAGGCAATGTGAAATATCTCATGGGAAAAACCACTGACCTGGAAAATAGATGCAGGAGAGACATTTTAAAAATTATTGGACTAGCCAAAAGCCATGATCAAAGAAAGAAACTAGAAATCGCGCTTCAAGAAATTCTCGGGGGGCGGAGCCAAGATGGTGGAGTAGAAACAGCTCATCCAAGCCACTCTGCCCCCAGATTCCCCACAAACAATGTAAAAGGGGACTC
>WOXC01004873.1:170000-226743 GCA_011680675.1 Gymnobelideus leadbeateri
TTCCACAGTTAATATATTGCAAAAGACTGACTATATTTCCCTGCCTCCTATCCCACCTCCCACTTGTTCTACTCTCTATTCCTTTCACAAGTGGATGCTTCCAACTTCCCTCCCCCCAAGCCTGCCTTCCCTTCCATCATCCCCCTCCCATCCCCTTACCCCTATGCTCCACTAAGGTAAGATACCCTGTTTAGTGTGTATGTCATTCCCTCCCTAAGCCTAATTTAATGAGAATAAGGTTGAACCATCCCCCTTTGAGTCTCTGTTCTTCCCCTCCATTGTAACCATTTTCCTTTTCCTCTTCTATATGAGGGTGAGGGAGTATGCCACATTCTGTCTCTCCCCATCTCCTCTCATTATCTTCCTCTCTCACCTCTTAATTTCAGCTCCTATTTCAATTCCTATTAAATTGGTCCTTCACCTCTATCCATGTATAGGTGTACACATATATGCACATTCACATATGTATTCATATGCCCATAAGCCTCCTATATAGACATCTGTATGTATGTATGTTTGTGTGTGTGTGACACACACACACACACACACACACACATATATACATATACATATATATATATATATATATATATATATATATATATATATATATATATATATATATATTCCCTTAATCTCTTCTCATACTGAGAAAAGTTTCTTAAGTTACAATTATTGTTTTTCCATGTAGGAATGTAAATTGTTCAACTTTGATAAGTTCCTTATGATTTCTTTTCCCTGTTGACTTTCTCATGCTTTTCTTCCTTCTTGTATCTGAATGTCAAAATTTCTACTCAATGCTGGTTTTTTCATTGAGAATGCTTTAGAGTCCTCTATTCCACTGAAAGACCTTATTTTCCCCTGAAACCTGATGCTCAGTTTTACTGGGTAGGTGATTCTTGGTTTTAATCACAGCTCTTTTACCCCCTGGAATATCATATTCCAAGCCCTTCAATTCCTCAGTGTAGAGGCTGCAAGATCCTGTGTTATCCTGATTGTGTTTCTACAATATTCAAATTGATTCTTCCTGGCTGCTTGTAATGTTTTCTCCTTGATTTGGGGATTCTGGAACCTGGCTATAATATTCCTGGGAGTTTTCTTTTTGGGATCTTTTTTAGGAGGTGATCAGTAGATTCTTTCAACCTCTATTTTGCGCTCTGGTTCTAAAAGATCAGGGCAATTTTCCTAGAGAATTTCATGAAGTATTATTTTTAGGTTCTTTTTTTGATCATGGCTTTCAGCTAATCCAATAATTTTTAGATGGTCTCTCCTGGATCTATTTTCCAGGTCAGTGGTTTTCCCAATGAGATATTTCACATTGCCTTCTATTTTTCATTTGTTTGGATCTGTTTAATAGTATCTGGATTTCTCATAAAGTCACTACCTTCCATTTGATCCAATCTAATTCTGAAGGAATGATTCTCTTCAGTGAGCTTTTGAGATTTTTTTTCCATGTGGAAAATTTGGCTTTTTAAGGCATTCTTCTCTTCTTTGCCTTTTTGAGCCACTTTGAGTTAGTCTATATTTTAAGATGTTATTTTTTAATGAGGTTTTTGACTCTCATTTCATAATTTTCTTGCATCATTCTAGTTTCTCTCCCCAGTTTTTCTTCTACTTCTCTTATTTGATTTTCAAAATTCTTCTTAAGGTCCTCTGTGGCCTGTAACCAGCTCATATATGTCTTGGAAGCTTTTGGTGCAGTAGTTCTGACTTCACTGTTTTCCTCCTGTTCCATGCTTTGATCCTTTTTGTCCCTAAAATAGGATTATAAAGTTTGGTTGCTCTGTTTTCTTTGCTTCCCTCCTTTGCTCCTGTTGCCACTCAATTATTTGACTTTTGGGCTTTTTTGCCACAGTAGGATTCTGCTACCAGACAGGGGAGCTTCTGATCCAAACGCTGGGTTTTACTCAGCTGCCAAAGGTATTAGTTTGGTGCCCTCTCCGAAGCCTCCACACACTTTGGCAAGCTGATCACACACCCTGGGACCTCCACCCTAGTCAGCAATCCAGATCCAAGCAGGTTAAATCAAGAGTGATTACCCCTCAGACTGGTCACTTATTCCAGATATAGTCTGCAGGCCAGGAGCTGCAGCTTCCATTTGGCTGCTGCTGCATGGCTGCTGTTCCCCAGAGGCTTCTTGCCCCAGGGGCAGAGGGTGACCACACTTCCAACTACTGCATACCAAAGTCCACACTGCACTGACCTCTCACTGTGTCCGTAGTATCTATATATTGATAATCCTGGAAACTGCCACTGCTGCTGGTGATTTGAAGTCCCTCCAGCCAGTGGCTGGTCAGGCCTACTCTGGGGCTAAATCCTTTGGCTTGAGGGGAGCCAGGCTTGGCTCCCAGAGTGCTGGGCTCGCTGCTTGGTGCAGGGCTGTCTGTCTTTCCTTAGTGGAAGGTTAGCTTCTCTGTGTAATTTTGTGCTTCTGTAGCTCCAAAGTTTATTCATTGTTACCTTTTACATGAATTGGAGGAGGCGAGAGTTGGGGCCCTGAGGAAGTCCTGTTTCTATCCTGCCACTCCTTTAGAAAGAATTAATTTGTGAGATTAAAGGGCTACTAATTCTCAGTCCAGAAATGTATGTGAGCTTAGTAAGTAAGTGGAGGCAGTAGAATTCATGAAGTTAAATAATGAACTGAAAACCTATGACGAGTAAAGAAAAAAAATTTGGCTTTAAACTAGAAACTTTTCTGGCAGAAATGAGGCTTAGATAAACCTCTTGCACTATGTGGCATAATAAATTCAAAATGGATACATGTACTGAAAATTAAAGGCTATAACATTAAAATATGAAATGTGAAACAGATAATATACCTTTTACAATTAAGCAATGAGATGCATTTTAATCAAATAAGGAGCAGAAGTAATAACTAAAGATAAGATATATCAATTGGATTATATGAACTTGAAAAACTTCTGCACAAAGGAAATTAATGCATCTAGACCTATTCCCCATTCAGTGGTCATTGATAAGAAAAAAAAAAGTTATTGTGCACTCAAAATGTGTATAGTAGCTTGGTTTGTGTTAGCAATGATCTGGAAAAAATGTAAATTCCACCAATTGTGGAATGACTAAAAATGTGCAACATAAATGTAATGGAATTTTGTTCTTCTGTAAGAAAGAGCAAAAATGATAATACAGAGAAACATAGAACTATTACAAAATCTTATACAAGGCAAATTAAGTTGAACCAAGAAAACAATATACACAATGATTACAATGATGTAAATAGGAAGAATAACCACAAAGTTAACAGAAGTGTATCTTGCAGAATTACAAAGAACAAAGGTAACTCCATAGAAAGGGAAATGATAATTCACCACCTATACTGCATATATTTTCATAATTTTATGTATTTATTATTTTTTCTGTTATTTACATTCTTCTTAATTTTCCTTATCTCTTTACAACTTTTTTTCTTACTTCTTTCTCTTTGTTATACTATAATTCTCTGAGAGGGAAAGATTGATGATACTCATAAATATTTGGCAATGTAAAAATATTTCAATAAATATATTTAAATATTATACAATTAAAATTAGAAGAGATGTAAGTCATGTAACTGTTACAAATATGGGTAAGAAATATATTCTTATCTAGATGAGGGATAGGAATAAGTATGAAAACAAAATGGATAACATTGTATAAAACTGAAATTTTTTGCAGAAATAATAGGATAAGAAGGGATATAATAGAATAGAAAAAAATCAAATTTTCATATAAAGTTTTTTTGTCCAAGAAATATAGCTAACTAATAAAATATAATATCAAAATTCATTCTCCAGAAAATAAGTGGCCAAAATACATGAGTAAATTGTTCTCAAGAGGAAAAATGTAAACTATAACTATACATATGAAAAAATTCTCCAACTCACTAATTATAAGAGAAATTTCAAATCAAAGCAACACTAAAGTTTTACCACACAACCTGAAAATTAGCAAAGATGACAAGAGATGGGAATTATTAATGTTGTAGAATTTGTGAGAAAATAGTCATGATAGTACATTGTTGGTAGAGCTGTGAATCAGTATGAATTTTTTGGAAGTCAATTTGAAATTATGCACACAAATTGAATAATCTGCTCATATCTTTTAATCTAGTGATTCTATTTCTAGACATACAAAGAAATGTCCCATAAAAACCCAAATATTTGTAGCAGGATTTTTTTGTGGCAAGAAAGAAACGTACATACCCCATGACTAGTCCAGGGTTAAACATATTGTGAAAGTAATAGTGTACGATTATGTTGCAAGAAATGACTAATATTAATACAAACATTTGAGCAGGTGAACGATGAAATGATCAAGGAAATCAAAGGTTCAATATTCTGATTGTATCATATAATTAAGCAACGCATGGCAATTGCCCAACAAACCAGTACTAGGCACCTTTCTCAACTTATGTCTGGACCCTGAACCCCAGAGGAGAAAGACTTCTATGCATTAAAAAATAATCAGATAATACCAATTAATTAATAGGAAACAATACAACATTAGGTAATCTGATTTCTTATAGGACAAAACATTAAGGACTTTCTGAGTTGGCAGGGAGAGAGTATACAGGTACAATTGTGTGGTTCCCTGAATTCAGAAAAAAAGATTTGCCACAATTCTCCATGTATCTGTAATCAAAGAACATGAAAACACTAACTTATTGATCAGAATGGGCCCAGTTTTCAGATAAGACTTATAGATTTCTTGCATTGTACATTTGTTGAGAAAACTCTTGGATTCAATTTTTGACTGTAACTGAACTTCTAGTTAGCATAACCTAGGTCCTTGGTTAGAGGTCCCTAAGCATCAGGGAGAGGTTATCCTGTTTCCCAGTCAGGCAGGGTTATGTTCAAAAGATACAACAAAGTTTTCTCCCAATTCTCACAAACGAATAAACTTTTTCCCACAAGATAAAAATTGGATTGGACCCATAATTTAATTGAAAGGGAAAGGACATAACTTCAGAACTGGGTCACAATATGGTGTCAGTGTGGTTCACTCAGTTCCCACAATTAGCTATTTGTTGATCCGACCTCCAAGGTCTTGCTTGCTTCCAGACTTCAGTGTACATCTGGTTGTAGTCCAGCTATATTCCTCAAGAACGGAGTTCCAAGCCAAGAGAGTCAAAGAGTAGCAAGACTTTATTCAGCAGCTTCTTATGTGATTACATCCTGACTACTGCATGATCAGCTAAGAATTCTGATTATATAACATATAACTCTGTAGTCATCATAAACCACTATCTTTGGGAGTACACCATTGTCCTCGTTCCCATATGCCTCTTACGTTATAGCCATTACTCTGTATCAGGCTCCGAGTACTAGGCAGGATGTTCCAAACCTCCATAAACCTCCCTGGAATCTCAAGGCTTCTCTTCCCTTGAAAACCATATTGGCTGGCAACAAGTCAGAAGGTCACAGAAGTCCCATCCTGGAGCAGAGCTATCTCATGGAATGTCTGATTTACCTCCGAAGTGTTACTGCAGAGTCAGCACACTCTGGGCCTATGCCTCCCAGGGAACTGCACATATACCCCCAACAATTTGTTATTCTAATGCCTCATAAATATGACAATCCTTTATGAAGTATAGAACTAAATGAGTAGATACAAGTGATATAGGAAGATATTACAAGAATGTAAATAGAAAGGATAATAACCATGACAAAACAACAAAAAATGCTGAAAATTATAAAGATCAAGTTGTATAAAAAATAAGAGATATAAGGAAGTATATTTCCTGATTCCATAATATTTGAGGAAAAGGAAAGTCCACAGGATTAGAATATAGCATATGATATCTGATTTATTTTTCATGGGTTTTCATTTTTCCTTTATTTTAAAAATATCTGTGTTATAAGGTTTAGCTTTCTCGTGGGGAGGAAGAAGGAAGGGTATTGGGAAAATTTAGATAATTACAGATAATAGAGATTAATAACATTTTAAAATAAGCTTTAGGGGGGTGGCTGGAGAACTCAGCTAGTTGCATTAAGAGGTCTATGAAAAAAGACCAACTGAGAATAATCAATGAAATGTCATCTAGAGAAATCAGAGTCACCAGGAGGTCTGAAAAATAGGATTTAATTGAAGGAACTTGAACGGTTTTGTTTTTGGACCACATGAAATTAGAAATTTCAGCAAGGATTTAATAGTAACCTGTCTACTTCATGAAAGAAAGAGGAAACCTAACCTGCTGCAAAGGGGATCTCCAAAATAGGTGGTCACCTGGAAGAAGTCAAGGTGGGTTATTCAGGGCCTTAATATTAGGTTTAAACAATAGACTAGTTGAGACTAAACCTGAACCAGGAATATCTATAATTTAATAATAAGAGTTTTTTTTTCCTTTATTCTTTTTACTTGTAAGTGTTGGAATGCAAGGGGTGCAAGTAATTCAGTGGGCTCAAAAGAAATAAAAGATTTACTATCCCTCTATGTTTACCTAGGAGAAAGTGTCCAAGAATTAGAAGGTACTATTTGTTCAATGATCCTTGATATTTGGTTCATTTTCTTTTGGGAAGTCACAATGAAATGAACAAAGATTCCATCCTCTGGGTCTTCAGAATGATTCAAATAGGGTGGTTAAGTGGTACCAGCGCTGGAGTCAGGAGGACCACAGTTCAAATCTGGCCTCAGACACATAACACTTACTAGCTGTGTGACCTTGGGCAAGTCATTTAATCCCAATTTCCCTCCCCTCTCTCCTGCAAAAAGAAATAAAAAGAATGATTCAAATTGTTTATATTTGTAGCAAATGGAATAGCATAAGGTTATGTGAACATTTTATGTCTCAGGTTTGTAGTTCACTACACTGCTTAGTTTAAATCTTCTATAACAATGACAATAACAACAACTAGAATTCTATATTATAAAGTTTATGGAGCATTATTTCATTTTAAAATATTTCATTTTATTCTCAACAATCATGGGAGGTAGTTCCTATTATTATCCACTATTTTGCAGATGGGAAAAGTTTACACAGCTAGTAAGTATCTGAGGTCAGATTACGAATCAGGTTTTTTTTGATCTCCAATATATAGAGACCTTGCACCTAACATAGTTCTTTAAGAGTTACATGTGACAACAACATTTTCAAGTTAATACTTCCTTAGAAATTACATTCTTGTAAGTTCAAAGTCATTATATGTATCAACATTGATGCAATTGTTTGCTAAAAGTGCAGAGGGGCATTCGTCTTTCTATCCACTAATAGCATTGTAAAACCTGCCCCTTCTCCCTTAACTTCTTTAACACTTTTGTTATGATGACCTTCTCCAGTCCCTAAACTAAAATGAGCATTCCCTGTGTCACTATGTCTCAGAATTTCCTTAAGTATTTTCTGAGCTACATGACTAAAGAGGTTTTTTTTTTCCCTTTCTTTTTCTTCAACCCCCACTTCTATGTCTCTCTGAATATTATGGAACCAAATCTCCACTAAATAATACTCTCATGCCTAATCATGTCATAGAAGTTATCCTGAGTCCTGAAGTCCTGAGTACTGAAGACAGTACCTTTGCAATTTTACTGTTCACAGATCCTAACAAATTAGAAAAGCTCTGAGTATAGATCCGGTAGTGGAATATCATCTAAGTATCAACCTACCTGTTTGAGAGATTGATAACTGGAATCCTGACTACCAAGGGAACACTTCGGGGGCAATACAATTCAATCCAGCAAACGTGTTAAGAGTATACTATGGGCCAGGCTCTGTGGATTTTAGGATATATACAGAGATAAATTACACAGCATATTTGTGGAGAGATGGGGATTGTCAAAAAGCTGGACATCAGATGTTATCAGCATGGGCAGTTTCTCTTGCCTAGAAGCTCTTTCCACCTAAATCAGTAACTTCATTTATATTCTTAGAGAATTACTTGGGACACCAAGAGTTCAAGTAACTTAGTCATACTACTTGTACTTATCAGAATAAGGGTTTAAATCAAACTTTTCCAAGGATTACTTTAGTCACCATGTCATGTAATCTCTTAAACACAAAATACAATGTATTCTCAGGAGGGAGAAAGCATAAACAACATAGAGGATGAGAAAAGGTCTTATGTAGGGGATGGAATTCTTTGAATGAAGTTAGAGATTTAAAAAATGTAGTTGACAAGAGACTGAATACCACACGTGAAAGAATGAGCTACATTGGAAAGAAAATAGGAGTTTAAATAGTAATAATAATTATCCTTACATAGCTCTCATATAATAATGATGATGCTCCTTACATAGCTCTCATAGCTTACTATTTATAATTTTCTCGACATATTGGTATCTGGAGCAATGTGGAGACCCAATTCACGTACTGATAATAAGTGATTTATTGCTCTGTCTTGTTCTAACAAAGTCATTTCTTTCTTGCTTCTCAAATCAACTGGAAGATTTCTTTTCAACTCTCCCTCCCTGGTGAGATATCCCAGGGAACACATATTTTACAGCCTAAAAAGGGGGATGAGGAAAGTACAGAAGGAAAACTAGGTAACATTTAGCTTGCCTATACTGCCTCATACTGACCTTTTGTGGTAGGTGTCATTATTATCCCCATTTTACAAAGGATAAAACAGAAAAAAGATGTTAAGTGAATTATCCAAGGTCACACAGCTAGGAATGTATCTAAGGTAGATCTAAGAATTCATTTCTTTCTTTCTGACTATGAGTACAGTAATCTATCCAGTTCAAACCTTGCACCTCAGATTCTGCTGCTTTGATTTACAGTACTTGTCTTCACTTAGTCTCATCTCTGAAATTAATTTATTTGACTAGTTTCTTCCTTGGTCCCTTCCCACCATAAGTAACGATAACATGCTTCCTTCACACCAGTTAACTTAAATCTAGTATGAAAAGAAAGGAATGGGAACGAAGTATAGAAATGTATATTGCAAAACACCTTCCTCCTACCCGAAAGGTGATAGTTGTTAGTGATTTATCCTTATCCTCAAATTACCACAATGTTTTTATATCCCTCTTATCTCCCAAATAGAAAACAAGCTTATTGAGAGCATGAATTGGTTTTTATTTTGCCTTTGTAGTTTCAATGTCTGATACTGTACCTTGAATAGGATAGAAACTGTATTGATGCTCCTTAGATTGGAATGGCTTGCATTAGAAGCCTATAACAAGGGTAGGAGAACTTAACCTAATGGAATCATGTCTCTTACAGAGTACTACAATTATTGCAAAAATCAGTCTGGGCTTCCTGGAGATGGGTCTGAAAGGAACCTGGTTCTATTTAAAAATTATTCTGCTGAGAAGCAGGATGCTAAACCAAGCTTAAAAAGAAGAATTAGAGCATCAGTAGTATCCTTCTGCTTCTCACAACCTCAGTGATAAGTGTTGAAAAGGTTGATGAAAAGTCCTTCACTGAAGAAAATGATAGACATGTTTAATCTATCTGCAAAATATGACTTCTTTTGGAGTTATGCCATTACTAGTCTGTTGAAACAGGATTGTAGATAAAAAGTCTGTATGTATATTGGACATTAATGTTTCTAATCATGGGGAATTGAAGTGTGTCATAAACTATAATTTATTAAGTATATAGCATTATGTTTTCAGAGAATCCTTGACCTATGTACTTGCTGGTCAGCTGGTAATGGGGAGAACCAATTTGAATACTGATAATAAGTGATTTATTGCTTTGTCTTGTTCTAACAAAGTCATTTCTTTCTTGCTTCTCAAAGCAGCTGGAAGATTTCTTTTTCAATTCTCCCTCCCCGCTGAGATATCCCAGGGAACATATATTTTACAGCCTAAAAAGGGGGATGAGGAAAGTACAGAAGGAAAACTAGGTAACATTTAGTTTGCTTATAATAGGTATAAATGGGCAGCTAGGTGGCAGAGTGCATAGAGTGCTAGTCCTGGAGTCAGGAAGACTCTTCTTTCTGAATTCATACTGGGCAAGTCACTTAACCCTGTTTACCCCGATTTCCTCATTTGTAAAGTGAGCTGGAGAAGGAAATGGCAAACCACTCCAATATCTTTGCCAAGCAAACTCCAAATGAGGTCATGAAGAGTCAGACACAATGGAAAATAATGACTAAACCATAATAAATAATACACATTAAGGCATGGTATGTTGCTTTTCCTCTTCATTCTTCAAATCCTTATTACCATAGTAGGTGTCTGATAATGTGATGGAATATTAGTTAAATTTCTCTTTGTTCTCTTATTCAGAAAGGATTGTTTATTGGACACTTAATTCCACTTAAGCTAATGTCTAAATATGCTTTTTTTCTAAAAAAACATCTCCCCCCACAACTCAGGGATTCAAGTTGTGAGGTTTAGTGTTCAAAGACCAAAGAACCACTTTATGATCCTTCCTTTCCCTCTGAATTTCAGGGGAGAAGTCAAGGAACCTCTCACAGCTCAATTTCCCCCTATCTGAGGCTAATCATTCCCCTACTTCATATGGTTCTTGTAGCAACTTAGTGGGTTTTTTTTCCCCAGGCTCCCCAGGGAGTGAGATATATGATTAGGGAGAAGGGTGACCATTAAGTCACAATGACATTATTTTAGTGTATTACAATTCATGTTGAGACTCAGGGGTATTATGTCCTAGAGACAGAGATAAGATACATTTGCACCTGGGTTCCACTTTACAACAAACATAAGTGCTTTATATAGATATACCGTCAAAGGATCGGAAGCAGTGTTAGATGACAGAAAGCCTGTTGGACTTGGAGTCAGAGAATTTGGGTTCAAAGTCTAGGTCTATCATTTCCTACCAATGTGATTTTGAGAAAGTCATTTAACCTATTTGATTCTCAATGTCTTGGTAATCCAATTCAGGAGTTTGAATTAGGTGATCTCTAAGGTCACTTCCATTTCTAAATTTAGGATGATATAAAAAGTGGGAAAGGTGGGTAGGTAAGGTGAGAATCAAGGTGTTTTTTAATTTTTATTTTGTTTTGTTTATATCTTCAGTTACTATGCCTAGCTAAGTATGCAGCTCCTTACTAGGAAACAACTTAAGTGCCAGGGAGAATATTCCAAAGCTTCCACAAATTGTGAGCTCCTCAGTATGGACACTGCCTCCAAAAATGCAGATAGCTACCATTCTATGCCTTTATATCCTGTTTGGTTCTTGTCTGAATCTTTTCAAAAACCCTCCATAGAGGATTTTGCCAATTCTTTGGTCTTTTTTTTAATTTTAAGAAACTTTCGAAAAACAGTAGAACATTCAAGACACTCAGCTTAATTCCTTTGGCCTTCCACTTCTTTTTTTTTTAAATTAATTTATTAGTTTAGTTTCAGTTAACAAGTTTCAATTCCATAGTTCCTTGATTTTCAAATTTCCTTTACTTCCCTCTCCCCTCCCCACACGACAGCATATAGTCCAGTATATGATCTGCAAATGCATTCATGTTAGACATTATTCCAATTACAAAGGCGTATTGTACTAGGTGGGATGAAAGATGGTAAGGAAGAAATAAAATCAAACAATGAAAAGAAAAAGATCATTTAGTTTGCTTCCATCAGGATTCAGGTTCAGTTCTTTCTAGTTATATCTCCGGATGGCGCATTTCTCACTTTCTTGAGTCTTTCGGGATTAACTTATATCACTGCATTGCTGAAAAGAGTCCAGTCTGTCATAGTTGGTCATCACAGATATGGTATGTCTGTGATTGTATACAGATTTCTTCTGATTCTACTCTTCTCGCTCAGCATCAATTTGTATAAGTCTCTCCAGGTAATTATGAAATCCGTCACCTCTTCATTTCTTATAGCACAATAATATTCCATTACATTCATATACCACAACTTGTTTAGCCATTCCCCAATTGGTGGGCACCCCTTCAGTTTCCAGTTCTTTGCAACCACAAAAAGGGCTGCTAAAAATATTTTTGTACATATGGGTCTTCCTCCCACTTCTATGATCTCTTTGGGATATAACCCTAGAAGTGGTATGGCTGGGTCAAAGGGTATGAAATTATTTATAATCCTTTGGGCATAATTCCAGATTTCTCTCCAGAATGGTTGGATAAGTTCACAACTCCACCAGCAATGTATTAGTGTTCCAATTTGTCCACATCCTCTCCAGCATTTGTCATTTGCTTGTTTTGTCATCTTAGCCAATATGACTGGAGGGATGTGGTATCTCAGAGTTGTTTTGATTTGCATTTCTCTAATTAATAGTGATTTAGAGCATTTCTTCATATGCTTATAGATATCTTTAATTTCTTTCTCTGAAAATTTCCTGTTCATTTCCTTTGACCACTTATCAATTGGGGAATGACTTGTATTCATATAGATTTGGCTCAATTTTTTATAAATTTTAGAGATGAGTCCTTTAGAAGAGACACAAGTTGTAAAAAATTCTTTCCCAATTTCCCACCTCCATCTTGATCTTGGTTACATTGGCTTTGTTTGTACAGAAGCCTTTCAATTTAATGTAATCAAAATTATCCATTTTGCATTTTATAATGCTCTCTAATTCTTGTTTGGTCCTAAAGTCTTCCCCTCTCCACAGATCTGTCAGGTAAACTATTCCTTGCTTTCCCAAATTGCTTACAGTTTCATCCTTTACACCTAGATCATGCACCCATTTGGACTTGATATTGGTATATGGTGTTAGATAATGGTCTATGCCCAGTTTCTACCATACTGTATTCCAGTTTTCCCAGCAGTTTTTGTCAAATAGTGCATTCTTATCCCAAAAACTGGGGTCTTTGGGTTTATCGAACAATAGATTGCTATATTCATTAACTGCTGGGTCTCCTGCACTTAATCTATTCCATTCATACACTACTCTACACCTCTGCCAGTACCAAGCAGTTTTGATGACTGCTGCTGTATAATACAGATTAAGATCTGGCATAGCTAGTCCACCTTCCCTAGCATTTCTTTTCATTAATTCCCTTGATATTATAGACTGTTTGTTTTTCCAAATAAATTTTGTTATTATTTTGTCTAACTCTAGAAAGTAGTTTTTTGGTAAATTGATTGGTATGGCACTAAATATATAGTTTAGTTTGGGCAAAATTGTCATTTTTATTATATTAGCTCGACCCAGCCATGAGCATTTGATATTTTTCCAACTATTTAGATCTGTTTTTATTTGTGTGAGAAGTGTTTTGTAGTTGTGATCATATAGATTCTGGGTTTGTTTTGGCAAGTAGATTCCCAAATATTTTATAATGTCTACAGTGACTTTAAATGGGATTTCTCTTTCTATCTCTTGCTGTTGAGTTTCATTAGAGATGTACAGGAATGCTGAGGATTTATGTGGGTTTATTTTATATCCTGAAACTTTGCCAAATTTATTTATTGTCTCTAGTAGTTTTTTACTTGATTCTCTAGGATTCTCTAAGTAGATCATCATATCATCTGCGAAGAGTGATAGCTTGGTCACTTCTTTACCTAATTTGATTCCTTTGATTTCTTTTTCTTCTCTAATTGCTACTGCTAGTGTTTCTAGTACCAGATTGAATAAGAGGGGTGATAGTGGACACCCTTCTTTGACTCCTGATCTTATTGGAAAGGCTTCTAGTTTTTCCCCATTGAATATAATACTTGCTGATGGTTTTAAATAGATGCTATCAACTATTTTGAGGAAGGCTCCATTTATTCCTATACTTTCTAGTGTTTTTAGTAGGAATGGGTGTTGTACTTTGTCAAAAGCCTTTTCTGCATCTATTGCGATGATCATGTGGTTTCTGGTATTTTTATTGTTGATGTGCTCAATTATACTGATGGTTTTCCTAATATTGATCCATCCTTGCATTCCTGGAATGAATCCTACCTGATCAGGGTGTATTATTTTTGTGATAAGTTGTTGGAGTCTTTTGGCTAATATTTTATTTAGAATTTTTGTATCTAAATTCATGAGGGAAATTGGTCTATGATTTTCTTTTTTCTCTTTTATCTCTTCCTGATTTAGGAATCAATACCATATTTGTGTCATAGAAAGAGTTTGGTAGGACTCCTTCTTCACTAATTTTCCCAAATAGTTTGTAGAGTATTGGAATCAATTGTTCTTTAAATGTTTGATAGAATTCACTAGTAAACCCATCTGGCCCTGGAGATTTTTCCTAGGGAGTTCATTGATGGCTTGTTTGATTTCTTTTTCTGAGATGGGGTTATTTAGGTAATTCACTTCCTCTTCAGTTAATCTGGGCAACTTGTGATTTTGTAAATATTCTTCCATTTCACTAAGATTGTCATATTTATGTGCATACAATTGGGAAAAATAATTCCTCATTATTTTTTTAATTTCCTCTTCATTGGAGGTAGATTCACCCTTTTTATTTTTGATACTCAGAATTTGGTTTTCTTCTTTCATTTTTTTTATCATATTGACTAAGGGTCTATCAATTTTGTTGATTTTTTCATAAAACCAGCTCTTGGTTTTATTTATTAATTCAATGCTTTTCTTAATTTCAATTTTATTAATCTCACCTTTGGTTTTCAATATTTCTAATTTAGTACTAAATTGGGGATTTTCAATTTGTTCTTTTTCTAGCTTTTTCAATTGCATGTCCAATTCACTGACCTCCCTTCTCTCTGCTTTAATTAAGTATGCACTCAGGAATATAAAACATCCCCTGAGAACTGCCTTTGGTGCTGTGGGTATCTCTTTGTTTTAAATGTGTTTCTTGTAGACAGCATATTGTAGGATTATGGTTTTTAATCCATTCTGCTATCTGCCTCTGTTTTATGGGAGAGTTCATCCCATTCACATTCACAGTAATAATGACTATCTGTCTCTTCCCCTCCATCCTATTCCCTCCCCTGTTTATGTTTTTTTTTCTCCCTTCTCCCTTCCCCTCCTTGAAGTTTTCCCTTTTGACCACCCCCTCCCTCAGTGTTCCCACCCAGTGATCCCTCTTCTTAACCTACCCTCTCCCCTTATTACTGTTTCCCTCCCTTCTAATCCCCCCCTTTAGTCTCCTCTTTTTCACCCCCCCTTACCCTTCTGGTTTCTATAGGACGAAGTAAGTTTTTATACTTATCAGAGTGAATTACTCCCCGTTTGATTCCAAACCAATGAGAGTACATTTCAAACATTGCTCCTCTCCCTCCCTCCTTTTCCTCTGTTTAATGAATTTATGTGTCTATTCACATTAAAATTTTAAACTTCACTGATTTAAGTTGATCCCTCTTTGAAACAGAACCAGTGAGAATAGTGTTTAAATGTTGTTCCTCTCCCTCTTTCTTTCCCCTCTTCTATAGTGTGTATTAATGTCCCTTCAGATGGCATATTTTACCTTTTTTCTAGCTCATCCTTTCCTTTTTCCCTTTACAGTACCTTTGATCCCCTTAATAGTTTTGTTTTGTTTTTTTTTTACACATCAGGTTAGTACATTTATACCCACACCCTCTATCTAAGTATAACCCTTTTGAAGGTCATGATAATCATAAAGATTTTGAATATTGACAGTTATCAGCTCCACATATAGGGATGTGAACATTTTGCTCTTGTTGCATCCCAAGTAATGAGCGTGTGTTTGTGGGTATGAGTGTGTGCTCTTATGCATGTGTGAGTCAGTGTTTCTCTTGTTTACCTTTTTATGTCTTTCTTGAGTCGTAATTGGAGATCAAATTTTCCATTGAGCTCTGGCTTTTTCATCAGGAACATCTGGAAGTCCCTTATTTCATTAAACAACCATCTCCTTGCCTGGAAGATTATGCTCAGTTTTGCCTTTGTAGTTAATCCCTGGTTGTAGTCCTAGCTCTCTTGCCCTACGAAATATCAAATTCCAGTCCCTCCGCTCTTTTAATGTAGAAGCTGCTAGGTCCTGTGTGATCCTAACTGTAGTTCCTCGATATTTGAATTGTTTCTTTTTGGCTGCTTGTAGAATTTTTTCTTTAATCTTGTAATTCTGTAATTTGGCTAATATGTTTCTTGGAGTTTTCAGTTTGGGATCTCTCTCAGGAGGAGTCTGGTGAATTCTGTCGATAATTATTTTATCTTCTGATTCCAGGACCTCAGGACAGTTTTCTTTGACAATCTCTTGGAGGATGTTGTCTAGGCTGCTTTTTTCATCATGGCTTTCTGGTAGACCAATAATTCTTAGGTTGTCTCTCCTGGATCTGTTCTCTAGGTCAGTTATTTTTCCAGTGAGATATTTTACATTTTCTTGCAATTTTTCGATCGTCTTGTTTTGTTTGATTGACTCTTGCTGCATCATAGAGTTCTGGGCTTCAATTTGATTGTTTCTAATTTTTATCAAATTACGGTCTTCAGTTATTTTTTGAAGTTCCTTTTTTAGGGAGGTATTTTCTCCAATTACTTCACTGAGATGTTTTTCCAAGTTGGTCACTGCCTCCCTGATTTGGTCTTTAAAATTTTTCTTAAGCTCCTCCAGGAATGCTATTTGGGCTTGAGACCAGATCATGTTTCCTTCTGTGGTCTCAGGTGTGGGTAGAGAGTCTATATTGTCCTGTGTATTTTGTTGTTCTTGCCCTGCATAGTATGCTCGAATAGACTTTTTTGCCTTCCCCTTCTCCTTCTCAGCTTCTTTTTTTCCCATTGTGACTTCCTGTTTCTTAGTTTCTCAGGCTATGAGTTTAGGGCCTGATCCTTGACTTTGAATACCTCTGGGTGGCTAGTTTATGGCTAAGTCAGGGAAGTCAATGAGGGATGTAGATGAGTAGGTATGGGTGCATCTGATCACTTCAGATTTCTGCCTCTATACCCCTGGGCTATAAGTAGGCTTTTGTTGGTAAGGAGAGGTGGGGCTTGTTGGGACCCCACCCTCTCTTCTCTTCAGACTCCTGGGTGTCTCAGTTACACCCCTTCTTGAAGACTCTCAAGCCTGGGGCTATTTCCATTAACTTGGGATTTCAATCTGGGTGGGAGACTTATCTTTGGGTTTTCTGCTTCATGAAGGAGGGATGGGAGGATCAGAGCAGCTAGAGTTTACTTTGCCATTCCAGCCCCTGTATTATACAGGCAGGCAGTTTCTAAACTTCCAGGCTGGGGTCTGAATGCAGCCAGAGAAGCTGCTCTTTCCACTGAGGGCCCAGCTCTCCTACCTGACTCCAGTGATCCTACCCGTCCCATAGATGACTGTGATTCGTTCTTGGTAAGTCTGCAGGCTGGGGCTTTTGCTCTCTCTGGTGTAGTCTGCTTGTCTGCTCTTAGGTCTGGGCTGTGCAGACACCACACACTCTGTGCTCGATCAGTCTGGACACACTGGGCAACCTCCTGGGCTGGACTCTGCCACACTTTGTCTTCCAGTGGGCTCCGTCACAACGGTTTCCACTCAGATTCACCCTTTGAGCCTTAGTGACCGAGGAGCTCAGCGAGGTTATTGCTTCCTTTCTGCCATCTTGGCTCCTCCTGGCCTTCCACTTCTACATGACTTCGGTATGTCTTTTGTTACTCTTGTAGCTTGTAACTGTAATCTGTAACTATATATCTGCACACAGAATGTATGGGTACCTACTTAGTCTGGGGGATGGTTCACTCCCTCCAGTTTGGCCATACCTTGTAATTTTAGCTTCCAAGAGATGAAACATCACCAGACAGTTTCACCTAAAATCTCTCATAGTCCTAGGGTAAATTGGGAATGCATTTCCCCTATTCTTTCCTTCAGCTCTTCAGTCACTACTAGATCACTTCCATTTACAAAATCAGCTACTCACCATGGCATTGATAATAATAATAATAATAATAATAATAATAATAATAATAATAATAATAACTAGTATTTCTATATTTTAAAATATGCAAAACATTTTATAAACACCTCATTTTTGTCCTGAAATCAACCCTGGGATGTAGGTGATATTATCCCCCCTCCATTTTACAGAGGAGGAAACTGAGGCAGGCAGAGATTATTTGACTGGCTAAAGATTACTCAGCTAGTATCTGAAATAATATCAGGTCATCCAGATTCCAGTTCCAGTGTTCTATCCACTGTGATATAACAAATAATGATGACAATTTTTTTATCTTAACTGCGATAATTTACTTAGTGATGACACGAGAAATAAGAGCAATGTAGTTATTCATATATTAATGTAAATGCAGAACGAAATAAATATAATCGATTCCATACATAAACGTTAGTCACACTCTCCACCCACACATTCAGCATCTGTTGGGGAGAATGAACACATGCCTACAGAAACTTGGCAGGGAAGCAGATGAGGAAGAGAAATTCAAATGTACAAGATAATACACATTCTGGACTGCAGTCTGGGTGTCACTGCTCCATTCAGGACATTTATATCAAAGAAAGCCACTTCTATACTAACTGTTTATCAACTAATTCATTCCTTGCTCAAGATGATGAAATCCTCTTCTGTTCTCAAATTTATGTAGTATCTGCAATTTCCTTTTAATTTAATCATCCTTTAAAGGATTTTGGGGGAAAGTGTTATACTCATTCAGAGAAGAACTCACTTTAAGGTGAAGATATTTTCAGTCTCACTGTTTTTGGGCAATAAAAGCCCAGAAAGCCATTTGTATAATCCAATCATATTGTAGCAAACAGAACCCACAGCAAAATAGCTCGGGTTAACACTCTAGACAAGGCAAACTAGCCTAGCTAATTCTTTACTGTTTCATCCAAATCAATTTTAGTATTTTTTTCCTTTACAACAGTGGTTCTCCCTATTGCTTTTTTTTTTTTAAATTGTGAATCTCTTTGGCAATTGCTTGTAACATATGGACACCTTCTCATGATACGGTTTGTTTTCTCTATTTAAAATTGAAAGAAATACTACATATGAGCTAGAGGTTGGTGAAAACAAAAAGAACAATGCATAGGCATAGATGTATAGATGTACATACACATATGTGTATAACTCAACTATATGTATATCAAGCATGTGCATTTCCACATCCACAGATCCCTTGGAAATTGATCTACAATCACTTTAGAGGATTTGCAGACCTAAGATTAAGAATTCTTATTATACCACTATTTTCAAAACCTTTTTCTTTTCAGTTTTTTTTTTTTAACCATAGAGGGCAGAAAAGAATGACAGACAATTTTTACAGGCTTCTCTACTCTTTACTTCTAGATGTCACTGAAGGGCAATATCTGTAACCAAAGCTTTAGTTCTATGAGTTCTAATTTTAATTCAGGTAGTCACAAGCTAGTAGCTGGAGACTTCTTATCAGATGACTGCTTTTACTGCTATTTTTTTTTTCAAACATCTTTGACAGAGCTTCCTTTTGGATATCCTGATGTGTCTTTATCTCCTGCCTTTCTTGACCATTCTAGCATCTTTAATGTCTTCCTGTCTGACTCTTTAATCTTTTTGCCACCCATTGTTAATGTCTTAAGTCATAATTTCTTGAAAACCAGTGACAGTTTTCTTTTTTACCTATTAGGTAAAAATGGCAAGACATTTCAGATATGAACAGTACTTATTTTTTCATCTATCACTTATGTGATTTTTCATTTTTGAGTTTTAACCTCTTCAATTTAAAATGTTTGCATTCAAATGATCTGAGGGACCACAATCCCAGACAGTTCCAGACATTAATCAGTTCTTGGAAGTCCTCCATCTCAGTCTTTTCTTGAAACTGTGTCTCTTCATACTCAATTATTTACATTTCATCATTAGCAGTTTTTAGTAGATAAAGGCTGCTACTTGCCTCTTTAAACCATCAACATTTTAACATATAGATAAGACATGACCTTACAATCTTTATAAGGTGATTTAATTCTTTATATTTATGATACAGTACATTGTCTGTCCCAAATTGCTCAAATCCCATTCAACTATTTCTCTACACAGAGATTTTTGCAGTTTTTATTAATTCAAAGTTATTTTCCTATTCTTTTCAGAAATAAAAATGTTCATTTGTGAAAGAGATATATAGCAGAAGTTTCAAACAACATTCTTGAGTGTACCCTGAATCAGATCAAAATGTAATTGGGGAATAAAATAATATTTAATAAAATAAATAAAGATACAATAAAAGCACAGATAACATTACACTTCAAAAGTTAGTCAATATGTAAATTACAGGGATTATTTTATACAAATTGTTCTTGTTATTTTTTAGTCCTTCAGTCATACCCAACTCTTCATAAAACATTTGGGTTTTTCTTGGCAGAGATACTGGTTTGGTTTGCCATTTCCTTCTCCATCTGATTTTACAAATGAAGAAAAGAGGAAAACTGGGTTAAGTGACTTGCCCAGTGTCCCATAGCTAGTAAGTGTCTGAGGTCAGATTTGACCTCATGATGATGAGATTTCCTAACTTCAGGCCCCACACTCTATTAACAGTACCACTTAGCTGTCCTCATGTACAACTTTGTGGTCATTACTCCCATATGAGATTGTCATGATCTTCTTGATTAAATTACTTTTCTTAACATAGAAGTTATTTTTCTACTTTCCATGCTAAAATATTCTATATGAAAAGCAGTATTTTAAGAAGCAAAATCATAGCCAAACATAATTAATAATAAACAACTGTTTGTTTATAGCCACCTTACATCTTTCAATTGTTCACTGCATCACCTGCCATTCATATTGGATTAGGAACTGGAAGTGAAATTAAGAGAAATCTGGTTCAAATCCTATCTCACACAATTACTAACTTTGTGACTAAACAAGTCACAACCTCTCAGACTTAGGTTTTACATTTTTAAAGTGGGGATTTTAGACTTGATGGCCTATGAATTTCCTTATAGCTATAAATCTATTGTTCTGTGATCCTGTATACTAGCCCAATGCAGAAGACAAAGAAAGTTATAACCACAAAATACTAGGTATGTTTCATTTATGTTTGATTCAGTGCATAGAGAAAATGTAATTTTCTCTACATCATACACCTTAAAGTTTGTTTTCTCTTTGTCTCATAGCATGTTTCACTCTTTTTGTGTCTTTATGTGTCTTTATGTGTCCCAGAAATAAGTATCTTTCAGTTCCTGTAGCACTCATCTAGAGAGGAAGAAATTCTCTGAAATTTAACACAATGACTGCAAAGAGATAAGTTTCTAATGTTCTCTATCTCAGAAAATGTCACAGCTGTCCTTATTGTTCCATCCAAGCCTCCTTGGGGTTCCTCGACCTATCCACTAAGGACAGTGTATCTTTCTTATCAATACACACCTTTGATTAATGGAATCCTCAGCACATCTGAAGGAATATGAGATTTGAGATTGAATATATTTGCCACTGAATCATTAGCAGGAATGGAATTCAAAATGTCCACTTCTCATTTGTTTCTTTTCACCTTTCAATGACCATATATAATCTTGCAAGTCTCTCATGGAAGTTACTTTCAGTGTCTTGACTGTCTTATTTTTCAACTAACTCATGCACTTGCTAGTCCCTTTCACATCAGAATTAGATTTGGTGTGCTGATAAGGAACACTGCTAAATTTTGGAGGGGAGAGATGGGGGTAGAAGAAGACATTATTTTCCTGGCCTTATGCAGTGGTTATGTTGAGGTATTATAATAAAGATCAAGATGAGAGGTATAATTAAGTGCAAGACTACCATTACCAATTACTGATGAAAAGAGAAATATATTCTATAAGGGTCAAGAAATAGCAGAATTTTATTAATATAAATTGGGCAGCTAAGTAGCTCAGTAGAAGGAATGGATGGCTTGGACCATAATTGAACTCTTCAGAGTAATAGGAAAATAATTGGGGTAGAATCTAATGAGATCAAATTTTGATATTTTTGGTTTAAGATGTCTATGAGACATCCAGTTCAAGATATACATTAGGAAGTGGGGGATGTGAACATGGAAGTCAGGAGAGAGGTGAGGGATGGATTGATAGTTCTGACAATCATCAACTTAGGGATAATTATTGAATTCATGTAACCTGATGAGATAGCCAAGTGAAAAAGAATAGAGGAAGAAATAGTAAGGACCAGGGCAGAGCTTTAACCAATAATTATGCTTATTAGCATAAGCCAAATGAAGATCAAGCAAAGGAGCCTTAGACAACCAATCAGATAGGTAGCAAGATTTTTGAGTGGTCAAGGAGGCTAAAGTGGCAGGTGGAGCAGGATTGTTCTAAGGTCAGTCCTGTCCTCCTTTCCTCTTCCCAACACAAGCTCCAACCTAACTGGCTTTTATAGTTCATGATCAATTATATGCTAGGTGCAGTGAGTCTCACCAACACATTGATGAGAAACATTTGGTGATGTTTAAGATGATTGGATTCTTAGAAGCTCTTTGGGAAACCCTGAATAATTGGCTAACAGTGCTATTTCTAAGACCATGTTGTTGTATTTCAGTCATGGCTGACACTTTGTGACTCCATTTGGGGTTTTCTTGGAAAAGATTCTGGAATGGTTTGCCATTTTCTTTTCTGCTTCATTTTAAATATGAAGAAACCAAAAGAGACAGGTTTAAATGAATTGCACACGATCATCCAGTGTCTGAGCAGATTTGACCTGAGGAAGAGGAGTTTTCATGACTCAAGGACTAGGCACACTATTCACTGTACCACCTAACTGGTCCTCTATGACTGTATTATCATCAACTCCTTACTTTCTCTTGCTCTCCCCCTTATATAATCAATTAGTCAATCAATAAACATTTATGAAGCACCTACTATGTACCAGTGTGCTAAATGCTAAGGATACAAATATGAGAGAGACTGAGAGACACAAAAATAGAAGCAGAGAGAGAGACAGAGAGAGATGGAAAGACAGACAGAGAGAGAAAGAGAGAGAGAGACAGAGAGAGATCCCCTTTCTTCAAAAAGAATACAGTCTAATGAGCAAACAAGCTAATTAGCACACAAGCTAAAGTGTTGGGGAGAAGGTACACATGGAAACCTAGAAAAGTACCTGACTGGAGAGCATTGTGGAAGTCAGAGAAGTCTCAAAATAGTACAGACAGGTGAGAAATAAGGTGATGTTATAAGCTGAGCTCTTTCCTTAGAAGGAGGTTTTGAAATTCGTGAATCCATCCTCCAATCAAAGGGACAGAGGTTTGTAAAGAACTGGAATATTGAGGCTGATGGAATCTTGCAGAGAAATGAGCTTTTCCTAATAATGAGCTTTCTGAGACATTACAGAAAAATCAGAGAATTCCCAATGTCATGCAGTTAGGTGAGAGATGAGTTAATAATCCCAGATGATTCTACTTTTGTAACATCTCCCCTATAAACTACTCCTCTGCTCTGCTGCCACGCTAGTATAAGCTCTCAGTAACTCATGCCCGTGCTATTACAAGCACTCCTGATTGGTCTCTATCCTTCAAGTCTCGCTTCACTCCAGCCCATCAGTCCACTTAGCCTAATGATTGTTTTTTCTAAACAGCAAGTTTGACTATGTCATGTCCTTCCCCTCCCCCTCCCCACCATCTCTGCCTTGCCCCATTCAATAAAGTCTAGGAGTTCCCTATATCCTCTAGGATCAAATTTAAAATCTTCTGTTTGGATACCCCAAAACACTTTATAACATGGCCCATTCCTATCTTTCTAGTCTTTTACTACCATATTCCCCTCCATATACTCTGTAGTTCAGAGACATGGGACTCCTTTACATTTCTTTTACAAGATGCTATCTCGCAACCCTAAGTATTTTCATGGGCTGTATGCCCTATGCCTAGAATTATGTTCTTGTCACCTTCCTCTCCACTGCTTCCTGTCAAGTTCCAGTTAAAATCTGATCTTCTCCCAGATCCTTTCCTAATAATCCTTATACATGTGACTTTCTCAATTCAATCTGTGAATGTTATCAATTGAAATTTAATTTTCTATGTTCAGAAGCTCTGGGCAGTTCTTTTCATTATTTCCTTCATTATGTTGTTAAGCGTTTTTTGTTGTTTGTCCTGTTATGTACTTCTGGGAGACATAAGATTCTTAGGTTGTCTTTATTCATCCTGTTTTTTGAGATCAGGATTTTTTTTTTTACATAGTGAGTGTATTTTCCATTAACATTACTGGTTTTTGCTTCTCTTCTTCTACGTTATCCATTTCTGTGTATTTGTATTACCAATCTATTGTCATTGCAAAGTCTAGAATATTTTTCCCTATTCTGTTCATGATCTTTGCTATGCAATACACATATTCTGCTGTCATTCTCATTTCTTTTTTGAACCATTCAGAAATGGTGTCTAGAACTAGTCCAATAGTTTCATGTTCTCACATGCCATAGAATCTTCTATCTTATCAAGGATTGGGTAATTTTTCTTTCTATTTATTCATAATTACGTGAATTCATTTACTAAATTTGGAGTTCACTATTCATTCTCTTGTTACTGACTTTCTTGTTGATCTATCAGTTTATGTTCAAAGGCTTGGATTTTCTTCTTCCT
The DNA here is from genome assembly GCA_011680675.1 of Gymnobelideus leadbeateri. Taxonomy (NCBI): domain Eukaryota; kingdom Metazoa; phylum Chordata; class Mammalia; order Diprotodontia; family Petauridae; genus Gymnobelideus; species Gymnobelideus leadbeateri. Next base: position 194,194 of record WOXC01004873.1, read on the forward strand.
AAAATCTTTGGTAATTTCAGTCTTTCACTGCTTCCCCCTTTATTTTCATTACTACTCTTTTTGACTTCCTCCCTTCTGACTGTCATTCCTTGGGGGCTTGATCTCAAAATGTCTCAGCCTTCTTCCATACCAGGCAATTCATAATTAGCCAGCTTAGGTCTCTACCCGAATTGACTTTTGAGTTGTCATATCTTGCTACACATAAATATTGTGCTCTTTCCCTCAGGTTTGGTAGAGTGTTGCACAACCTCCTGTATGCATAGTGTCCTGTCCTGATGATCTACTCCACTCCATCTACTCCTTAATTCTTTGGCTAGGCACTGACAGTACAGAACTTTGCAGGATTAGGGATTTTGTATTTAACACCCAGCAGCCTTTTACTCCTTAAGGGCTATGGCCAACTGGCTGTCAAGGCCTGATCAGTATTCCACAGCCTAGTCAGGGGTTGTTTCCATGGCACTAGAAAGAGGAGGGGTTGACCAATTTACAGGGATATGTTTTATGGTAAGCGTATGTTGTGTCCTCGTGTCTGCACCAGTCCCTGTCATATAGTAAACACTTAATGAATTACTGTTAACTGACTGACTGACTGGACCTGTTCCAATTCTTTTTGTCCTAATACTTTAGCCTCCTTCAAATGCTAACACTGGCAGTTGCATCGATGCTACAAGTCACCAGACCTACCTTGATTCTTGTTTTCTTCGTGTGTCAGATGAAGATAATAACTACACTACCTACCTCATAGGGTTGTTGTGAGGTGAGAATTTTATAAATTGTGAATCTCTTTATAAATGTCAACTATTATAAGTACAGTGTCTGAACCTGTGATTTCATTAGTATAGGGAATTTATTTCTGTCTCAGTGAGCTACCATAATGATAGTAATCCCTCTTTAAAGTACTTAAAATCATAATATGATAGCATTAGTTAATAGGAGAAAATGAGAAAGGGGGGCATCGAAGAAACTCCCAGAGTTTTCTGCCTATAGGGTATCCAGGATGAAAGTATCCCCCCAAAAGAAGCTAGGGGGAGTGGTTGAAGCTTTATTATGGTAGCCTTGAACATCTCCTAGTGTCAAAATAGTGGAAATATGAAAGGCCTTTTGTATCCCATGGTACCATAGGGGCATTGTACATGAATAGAGATATGGACTATGCCTGTTATTTCATTGATATGAGGAACTTCAGAATAAAGAAACTCCTTCAGCAATTTCTCTGCAAGTTACATTCTTAGCAAGTTGCCTAACCCTAGAACACTGAAATGTTAAATTACTTGCTTAGGGTTACACTGTTAATATGTGCCAGAAGTGGGACTTGAACTCAGGTCATTCTGGTTCATACAATGGTAACAGGATGTCTTTCTTATTCATAGTATTATCTAGTATCCAGTAAAGATAGAATCTCAAGCTTTGGCACAATTTCTTTTGAGAATATTCATTGTACAAAGCAAATAGTTGAATACATTAACCCGTTCTTTTATTTTTTCAGACAGTGAGCTACTGTCAGACAGTTGATGCCAGTAGCAAATGTGTCAAAAATGCCATCGGCTAGTGTCCTTCTACTTAGTATTTTTCCACCTTCAGATGAACATCAAGTATAAAATTAAGAGGAATGTATGACTCAATAAATTCTGTCCTGCCTTTCCTTTCCTTTTTCTTTATTTCATAATGTCTGTTACCCTCCAGCTCCACTCTGTCCCTCGTCCCTTCTAATTTCTTTCAGAAGTGAACAAATGCAAATTGGTACTCTGTTCAATTTCAGTGATGTGTGGAAGAGTTATGCAATGTACATTTGAAGCTTAAGTTCATTTCATGTTTTGCTGGTTATTGTGCATTTCATTATGTTGAGCCATTTTCCTTAGATCCTAAGGCAACTTAAATTATTTTAAAACAACTAAATATTTTTTTTTTCATTTTTATTAGAATGTTGGCAAATATTCTCAAAATGAAGCATTAGGTATAATATGATTTTAAATATTAAAAATTCTGCCTTCTTTTTTAAAAATTCCCAAAGGGAGATGGGATCTCGAAGCATTCAGATTAAAATGGAAATAATCAAAAGCATTTTTCCCAGGCATGATCAAATCATAGCCCCTTTAGTTATTTGCTCTTCTTAGGTTTCCTCATCCCTAGACCAAGACCTGCCACATAAAACACAGACACACACACACACACACACACACACACACACACACACACACACACACATACACACACAATCATATGAAGGGAAGTACCAGACAGTGCATGTTCTGCAGTGTATCATCACAAAGTTATTTAGCACAGGTGTCTATAATTGTGAGAAACTGAGAAAATCTATGTTTAATGGCAAATTCCCATTTCCACTCCTGAGTGTCATAGGGCTAGAATATAAAACATAGGAATATTGGCAGGAATAGGTCTTGTTAACTTATCCTCTGCTTGCCCATACTCCCTATGCCACTTCAGCTGCTTCCTTTCTATTATTGTCTTAAGGCACATTTTAAGAAAACAAAACAGACTTTACTGGGCTACAGTCTCCTGTGTAGCAGCAAAGCATATTACCTCCCATCCACAGGTGCACACCACATGAAGTGGTGAGATGTGATTTGCAGAGATGGAATGACAGATCTATATCCATAAGGTTCCAACCCAGGGTGTATTCTCCATCTGCTACACACCAAAGCATCGTGATGTAACACAAGCAGATCTAAGAATTCTAAAATATCTTTATCTTGATGATATGTCCAGGAGGAAGTTTAATTTAGAGTGAGCCAGGGGAATAGAAGTGTCAGATTTACCTTAGGTCGAAATCTTATGATTGACTATCGTTTGCCAATCAAATAGTTTTAGAGTTTTAGTTACATATAATTTTGCACTTTCAGACCAAATTTCCATTCCCAAGAGTAGATCCAAATTGACTGAATAACTGAGGTAGTATGGAAATTATTTTACTCAATTCCACTAATTGAATCCAGTTGGGGATAGGGATCTATGATTTTATAGATATAAGGATCTCGAGAATGAGGAAACACCTTTTACCAATACAAGTTGACAATTTCTGTGATACACATAGGTTCACATTATTGTTCACAAGACTGAGAGGCTTAGGGATTTTTCCAAGATCACACAGCTAGTATGTATCAAAGAGATTTGAATACAGGTCTTTCTGGTTTCAAGGCAGCTATCTATTCCCTATACCACACTACTTTTCAATTATGTTTTGTTTTGGCAAGAGAAACCATAATTTCCCAGAGAACCAATGAATTTCTGGGACTGAAAAGCAAGTCTCTTCCTACTATTTCCTTGCAGGGAATGAAAAGGAAGCACATTTAGAGCCAGAAGGACATATACAGAAGAAGCAAAAATGAGGTAGAGAGAGGCTTAATAGGTGCAGTGGTAAGTAACAATTGGATATCGTATCCTACTATTCACTTGGATTGTGGACTTAGAAGAAGCTGTCACTGACTCAAATTATTTACCAACTATTTTGCACAACTTCTCAACTGTTTTTTTTTTATATTTAAACCTTCAGAAGTTTTAACTTGAATAAGAAAGTACAACTCCCCAATGAGAAAAATTATTCTTTGCACTCTTGAATTGTTAGTTAGAGTGATATTGCCCCTCTGACTAGAACCATGGTTCAAGCCCCATTTTATGATATGCTTATAAAAAACAGTACTTACATGCAATAAGCTCCGAAGAACCCTAAATTCATCTCACTTTGGGCCTACATATCAAATTTTACAGAGTAGATTCATTGAGTTACACAATATAGAATTGGAAGGAGTCTTAAAGTAACCTAGTCAAACCTCTGATTCATTATATCTGTCCCTTCCACAACATTCTTGCCAAATGCTCATCTGGCTTCTACTCTAATACCTCCAGTGGCAAGAAAGTCACTACTTCACATGAAAACCTGATCCATTTTAAATAACCCTTATTGCTGAAATGGTTTTTTCTTATATTAGTGAATTAAATCTACCTCTCTACAACTGTTTTCTCCCTATACCCAATTTTTTCTTCTTTCTGGAGTGATGTAGAACAAATTAAATCTATTTCCCACATATCAAGCGGACCTGCAATTAACATGAGGGAAATAGAGTTTTGCTCCAAGTTCCCAACTTTCTACAGAGGTAGGGGAAAAGAAATGTTTCCTCCCTAAGGAATTTGCATCCTCATACCTTGCTCATTGATCTACCCCTGGTATGATTCATGCAGCTCTTCTTTGGGTCACCATTTTATTCTGGCAAGACTATAGCCATATTAGACTATGGGGGGGGGGATATGTTTCCTCCTTTAGGATGACTGGTCCCTTAGGGTAGATTCTCCTATCTACCACCACTGCTATACCCTAATTTCACCCACTTGTTTTTGTCACACATTAAAGAAGTTCTTATCACAGCTCCAATGGCAACTTGTGGTACTATGTGAGTCCAGAAAGTCAGATTTCCTTGGGAAACATTTAGGGAAGGCAAGAATACATCATAACAGATACATAAGTAAACTACTGGGTCAGATAACAGTATTTTACCTTCTTTGGCTTTATGTTACATGGTCTCATGTGTCAGCTTTTATAGTGAAAATCTCAAGCACAGACAGTTAATTAGATTGGAGGTCCATCAAACTGTCAAGGTTTGAAAAGAAAGAAGTTTTCTTGCCATAGGGGAGATTTGAATAGGAAGAAGAAAAAGGACTTCAAAAGTTAAACTTAGATCTATATATATGATAGTAGCCAAAATTGTAGAGTAGAGAAGTTAACTTCACTATATGAGCAGAAGGATCAGTTATAAGGACCTTTATATGTTTGTAGTTAGCAATGCTTTCCACAATACAGCAATTGTTTCTAAGAGATTACCACAATCTCCTTAAAAGTTTAAAAACCAAGTTGTCTTCAGATGTATCTGTTATAGACTCGGAGCTCACATATCTGAAGTAACCAAAATCTGTTCTTGAAACTTACCTAAAAATCCTTGACAAACTAATTCTGTCCTTAACTAGAAACCCAACCCTTGACCTGATATCAACCACAGGCAAAAAAAAAAAAAAAATGAGACATATGAATCTAAAGAGAAGATAAGTAAAAAGGTCATCTGGATAAAATGATGAGGTAAGGGAACCATGAAATGTTGAGGTATAGGTTTAGGAGTGCTTGAGACCTCAAAATACCAACACCCCACGTCCTGCTGAATGAATTCAACTCAAGTCTTCTCTCAGCCAAAGGAAAGCAAAGTTTATTAAAGATTCTCCATATTGGGTAGACTCTTAAGGAGCCTCGGTATCTATGATGCTTGTAATGGACAAGCTGTCCAGAATCATCTGACACTGATTGAATCTGTGCTGGATCATTCTTCGCTCCAATGCTATCCTAAAAAGAAGATCAAATTCTCTATGTTCTCACTAGGTGGCGCTGAAGAGTACTGACTGGAGTCAAGAATATCTGCGTTCAAATAAATAAATCAAGTTTCCTCATCCTGTACTATTGAAAGTCTTGTTGTTAGTTTTTTTCTGAAATGTCCAGGTCATTTTGGATGCTGATTGTTTCACCTACTTTATCATTTAACGCTCCCAAATTCATGTCAACTTCATATTTCATAAGCATTTTTCCTATGTCTTTATCTAAACTATGGTAAAAATGTTGAATTTCACATGACAAAGGGTAAAAATAAAAAGCATGCCCCTCCTGTTTGATATACACCCATTAATAAACGCTCTGACTATGGTAATTTGTCCAACTAAAAATCCTCCTAATGTATAACGTCCCCTCTCCCCATTTGTCTCTGCTTTCCAGAAAGACCTCATGATGGATGATTTTATCCATGTTTAGTTAACAGCTTAGGTTGATCCTCAACTGTATTTCTTCAGGCTTATTTCCTAGTCCTGAATCTTCAAATAAAATCAAAACCGAAATTCAAATGTGATAAGTCTCACACAAAGTCATCTGGAGCTGGCACAGATTGACGTATTTTGCTAGAGCTGGGAACATGCTGCATGCCCTTTGGGAAAGTATTTGGCAGGTAGGGTTACCCAAATACATCTGGGCATCGTTGGTACAGATTCAATATCCATTTGTCTTAAGTGGAATTTGGTTTCTAATCTATCAAAAGTATGTATATGTTGGGTGGGTAAGAACACATTAGAGCCCAAGATCTTTTTTTTTTTTTATTCCTTCTCCTTATCCTTAAGGCAGAAGGGGGAAAAACAATTTATAATAAAATGCAAAATATGTCAAAATATTATTATGGATTTGACTTCCTATAGATGTGAATAAGAAAACAAAAGAAGACACTCAGTGGGAAAATACGGTTCTATATTGTGAAGTGACCTCATGGATAGAGATAGTTACTAGAACTGTGGTTTCATTGGTAGAAGTAGTGTCTCCATGAGGAAACTCCTTCTAATGCAAGTTGACACTTCATTGGACTTGGTATTTCAGTCTACTAAAACACTTTGATAACTCATACATATCTTCTACCTCTGTCTCTGTCTCTGTCTTTCTGACTGCCTCTCATACTCTTTTCTTCTTTTTCTCTTTCCCCTTGTTTCTATGTCTCTGTCACTGTCCCTCTCTCTGTCATAGATGCGTTTTAGTTTTCATAATAGACATTAAAAGATTGCCTGAACTCTGTCACAGGTCTCTAGTAACAAAACAAAATACTTAAGTAAAACTAATAGAAGTGATTAGTGCAAAATACATTTATCTGTGGCACACACTATCTCTCTCCATTTTAAAAATGTAAGAAAAACCTCTTTTATCTGCCTCCCTATCCCTAACACACTGGACAAAAAGAAAAGAAAAACTCATCTCTTCTTAAAAAGGTGTATAGTCAAACAAAACAAATTACCTCAATGCCCATAAACAAACATACTTATGAATTCTTCACTCATCCATTCCTCCATTAATGAACATTTCATATTTTCCAGTATTTTCCACTGAAAGAGCTCCTTTAGATATGTTTGAATATAAAGAGCTTTTTTCCTTTTTCTTTGATCTTTTCCGAGTAGTGGTTAGTTAGGACAAAGGGTATGTACTATTTAGTAACTTTTTCTGTATGATTCCAAATTTCTTCCCAGAATGGTTGCACCCATTCCCAGGTCCATTGATAGTTCATCATTGTTTTCATTTTCCTACAATCACTTCAACATTTGTCATTTTTCTTTTTTGTCATCCTTGCCAGTCTGATTGGTATGAGGTAGAGTCTCAGAATTGCTTTAATTTATATTTTTCCAATTAGTAGTTTTTGAAATTTTTTGATATAGTCTTTGGGGGTTCCTGTATGAAATATGTAATAATGTAATGTGTAATGTAAAAATGAAATATGTAAAAAATATCCATATTTTATCAAAAATTGTATCCATTCATTGTGCTGTCATGAAGTTTTATCTTATCAATAGATATGTTTTCCCCAATGTTCTTTAATTTTTTCATTATGTCATCCCTCATGAGTGAGTCATTTATCTATTTGGAGCTTATTTGATATAGGTGACAGATGTTGGTAAAAAATCTAATTTCTTCCATTCTGCTTTCTAATTTCAATAGCAGTTTTTGTCAAGTAGTGCAGTTATTTTTTGTTCATCAAATACTAAGGCATTAAAAATATTTGCTTCTGAATTTTCAATGTCTATTTTTTAGGCTATACATATACAATCAATCATGTTAGACACATTTCCACATTAGTCATATCGTGAAAGATGAATCAGAACAAAATGGAAAAACAAAAGAAAGAAAAAATAAATTAAAAAGTGAACATAGTATGCTTTGATCTGCATTAAGAATCTATCACTCTTTCTCTGGAGATGGATAGAATTTTCCAGAATGAGTCTTTTGGAATTGTGTTGAATCATAGTATTGCTGAGAAGAGCTAAGTCTATCAAAGTTGCTCATTTTATAATGCTGCTGCTGCTGTGTGCAATGTTCTCCTAGTTTTACTTACTTCACTCAGCGCACATTCATGTAAGTCTAGGTTTTTTCCAGAAATCTACCTGTTCATCATTTCTAGTAGAACAATAATATTCCATAATATTCATATGCACAATTTGTTCATTCATTCTCCAACTTATAGGCATCCCCTCAATTTCCAATTCTTTGTCATCACAAAATGAGGGGCCATATATATTTCTGTACATGTGGATCCTTTTCCCTTTTTAATGATCTCTTTGAGATACAGACCTAGTAGTAGTATTACCAGATCAAAGTGTATGCACAGTTTGGTTGTCCTTTAAGTGAAGTTCCAAATTGCTCTCTAGAATGGTTGAATCAGTTCACAACTCCACCAACAATGGATTAGTATTCCAAACTTCCCACATCTTCTCCAACATTTATAATGTTCCTTTCCCCTCATATTAGTCAATCTAAGAAGTGTGATATAGTATCTCACAGTTGTTTTAATTTGCATTTTGTATTGTTTCTATGATTTGTTATTTGACCCGCTCATTCTCCCCTCCCCCACAAGGAGATTTTTCAAAAGTTGTATAATATAAAACTTATTCATGCAAGCATTCAGTCATGTTTAGGTGGGGAAGGTGTTATTTAGATTCTGCTAGAAGGTTCAACAAAATACAGTACTGAAATAGATGATGCATCTGATGCAAAATAATTGGCAGTGGCATAATTTAAAACCAAAGTGAAATGAGGATACTTAATCCAAGAGTAGGGGAAGAACTTGAAAAAAAATTAAAAGTTTTCTGAGGCTAGCTGTGCTTCAATCTGAAACACTGAGAAATAGTACCATCATTGAAAAATGGAAGCAACCTCTGTGTGTATCAAAAGAGATATGGGGGGTCACAAAAAAAGAATATTCTGCATTTATTCAGGTAAAAACAGGAGTTGTCCATGGGAGGGCATAATTGTTATTCAATGGCAAAACCTACAGATACCTAATCATACCCAAATCAGTGGTTACATCATTCAAAATGTACATGGACTAAAGGCAAGGTAATATATTCAGTTATGGCCTGTCAAATACTTACTTCATTAAAATTATCCACAGAAGCACTTGGCCATTTTGTACACAGTGATTTCTTATGTATGCTTAAAAAAGTTTCATTAAAAATGACACTATATACAAATCTGTACACATATCCAACAGAGTGATTCGACATCTCCTATGGGAGTTATCAACTTAAAGCAGGATTCCTGAAGTTTCACAATATCTTTAGTTGCCTATCACAAACCCAAATATATATATATATATATATATATATATATATTTCAGGGTTATTTTTAATTTTTATTTTTTAAAGATATTTCCCTTAAATATATGCACTACTCTTAAACAGAAAAATGAATAGTAATAATAGTAATAAAATAAAACTAGCTTCAAGGAGGTGGCACACCACCCAACTTGATCTTCCTCTTGCATGGTGAAGAATATTTTTCTGTGGATGGTTCTTCCTCCTCAGGCTAAGTGAGATGACACCTGCAGTCAGTCACACATCTCTTCAAGGGACTCACCACAGGATCTTGCTGATTTTAAAAAATAGAAAAGGAAAGAAAAAGAAAAAAAAAGCCCAAGTACTAAAAAAAATCAGTGTGTGAAGTTTCACTACCACTAAGTGAATATCTTTGCAGCCTTTGTACAAGCTGAGTCATCATGGTGTCTGAGTCCCCAAGACAGGTTTCTTCTGCCAAATAAATTGCACCTCTCAGTTCTTCAATGGATCCCGTGTTGCTTCCACTTGCCTGGCTTTTCTCTTTCAATTCTGCAAATAGAGGAGAAATACATGTAGATAAGTACTGATACAAAAGCCACTTTGGGATATCTTTTGCCTTATTTTATTCCAGTCCCTGTGGCTGAACTGCTCCATTCTCTAGGTTTTTTTTAGGATCTTTTTATCTTATTCTGAAGATTCAGTCTCCTGAGTCACTTCAGACTGATGCCTGACCATTTGTTTCCATGTCTGTATCTTCTGAACTGGAGTCATCCCAGTGTGCTCAACCTTCCAACTCTTGTACCTGTCAATGAGTTCTGTCAGGTAAGATGTTTTCTTTGCATTCCTTATTATAAATTTGTGTTTCCACACCTCCTTTGTTGTAGATCTAAAGCTTATTTCCTTGTTTACACAGCCCTTCACAAACTCTTTGAGGGGTTTGCTGTAGTTCCCTTCCAGAGTTGGTGGACTGTTGTTTTTTTTTTTTTTTGGTATAAAGAATAACACTCGAGCAGCCAGCGCAGCCTCTGAGAAGAATACCACCTTCATTGAGTGCAGCTACAAATAGGGAGGTTCTCCTTTAGTCAGTTCTATTGCTGTTATGCCCATGTGTAATGGCAAGCAAAGAAGTAGTTAATACCTTGTTTCAGCTATTGAATTAACACCTTGTTTCAGTTCAAATTTCTTTTGAATATTATAAGTCTGTTAAGAAACAGAAGGTGTGAACTCCATAACTTATGAACTCCTGGGGAGGAGTTGATGACCATATATAAGGAGAGGCCCAGGCTGGAGACAACAGAGCTGAGAAATCTTGTGGTGTCAGAGTCTAGAAGGATAAAATTTGTCTGTTCTGTCTGTATTGATGTTTGTTTGTGATACTTTGTACAGAAGCCCTGGAACCTTACTGGAAGCCCTGAACGAGGACTTTCTGCTTGTCTGTTTACAAAAGTCCTGGAGGAGGCTTTTGGAGGTCCTGGGACTTTACTGATGATTTGAATTGGCCTCTTGAACCTTGTTTGTGGGTCTTTGTTGATTTCTATTTGTTGATTTGTGCTTAAGTTTGGACCTTGTTTGTGCATCTGTGTTGATTTCTATGTTGATGATTTGTATTGAGTTCTCAGACATTGTTGGTGGGTCTGAGTTGATATCACGGGCAGATAGTGCATTGATGATGGTGCCAGCAATATGTATGAATGTTATTGTGGCTATGTTAAGCTTTGTCTTTCCAGGAACAGGAATTGTGAAGGACTTAAGGTGGACTGGGCACTATAAGCTTCAATATGGAATGGAAACTGCACAAGGAACTGGGAGCTGCCTGCCTTTGAACCCAGGCAACAGTTGGAGCTGAGATGATGGAAGAGGAACCATGGAAGCTGAGAGCTAGCCTTGAGTCAAGATGAAAGAAGACTTTACTTAGATACTGTATACTGAAGAGATTATGATTTACTGTGACCAAGGGGTGGAGAACTTTGACCTTTGTCCTTTGTGTCCCTTAAGGAGGCAAGCATCCTTAATGATGATTGTATTAAGGACTTGCTAAATGACTGAATGTACTTTGTTTAAAACAATGTGGCCACTTTGCTGAAAGCTATGTGGCCACTTTAGTGATAAGTTAATATGTAAATGATGTGCCTTGATTTCTGTGAATGTTTTGCCTTAATTTATGGCTGAATAAATAGAGAGTTAACTATACTGTGCAATCAGAATCCTGAAGCTGTTCATAGCAGCAGTCCTCTGGAAAGCTGTTTGGCCTTGACTTTACACTAGGACCCAATATTTGACTTTGAATCCTAAGTAGACTACTTGATAAATTCAAGTGCCATCCAGAATGGGGTGCCCATAAAAGTGTTTCTTTTTATTTCTGTATCTGTCAGTTGCCCAGCTACTCCACAATTGGTAAGTTTTACTTTGCTTTGTTCAAATATCAGAACATTTGTAACTTTGATATCTCAGAGAATTTTATTTCCTGAATGCAAATAATTGACTATATTATAATTCTCTTAATATAGTAACTGGGGTTAGAGACAAGATAGCAGAGTAAAAGCAGGAACTTGTTTGAGCTCACCCTCAAACCCTCCAATACCTGTAAAAATGACTAAAAAAATTCTAGAGCTACAGAAACCACAAACTGACAAAGTAAAATAAATCTCCAGTCCAAGACAACCTAGAAGGCTGACAGAAAGTGTATATCATACCAGTTTGGGAGCAGACAAGAACCCAATCCAGTGTGGGACCATATCAGCCCAGACTGATCTAAACTGGCCTCAAGGCACTGAATTACTGGCAGCTGTAGTGGTTTCCAGACTTCTAAGCCCATAAAAACCAATCACAAAGTAGAAATTCAGTGGGGAAACTCTGAGATCTGGGTGAGAGAAGAGCATGATCCAGCCCCAGTCATTGGTGTGACAGAGCATCAGACCCACAGATGGTGGGGTGATCAAGTGAGAGATCAGATGAGGATTGCAAGGGTCTCTGCTGGTGCTGAGACAAGATTGCTTGCATTGCCCTGCTCAGATATGGGTCACAGTCCTGGGTTCTGTGGTGAGGATGAAGCCAGTGTGGCAGAGTTTGTGGAGATGGAATTCTCAGAGTTCCAAGGCAGAAAAAAGTTCCTGTGGTCACTCACAGACCAGATAAATAGTATTTATCATGTTAAGGAAAGGTCTATTTTTTCTTTATATCTCAATATTTTTACAGAATTTTGTATGGTATTTTGGGGTTTTATCTGCATCTTTTGATTTGTCATTTTTGTTGTTATTGTTTGTTAATATCATTAAAATGTTTATAGCTTTCCTAACCTGGTTAGAGTGTATAACATTCCTCATATATTGTTTTACCCATTTTGCCAAAATTATATATGTATGTATATATACACAGACACAGACACACATACATATATATATATATATATATATATACATATATACACCCATATATATTTATGTATGTATGTGTGTATGTATGTATAAACCTATATTGTATCTAGGACCATGAAGATTAGTGTATAGTTTTCTTCTCCTCATTGACTTTTTGAGTCTCTTTTGCCATTTGTGTTAATGTATTTTTAAGGTGTTATTTTCTTCAGTCAGGTTATCGACTCCAATATCATAATTTTCTTCCATCATTCTCATTCCTCTTCACAAATTTTCCTTCACTTCTCTTATTTGGTTTTCAAAATCCTGTTTTAAACTCCTCTATGGCCTGTAACCAGCTCATATTTTTTTTTCTTGGAAGCTTTTTGTGCAAGAGTTCTGGCTTCATCGTCTTCTTCCTGTTCCATGCTTTGATCCTTTTTGTCCCCAAAACAGGAGTCTAATGTTGGATTGCTGTGCTTGCTTTTCTTCCTTTGCTTGCTCATGTTGCCACTCAATTACTTGACTTTTAAGCTTTTTGCTTAAAAGTAGAACAGTAGAACTGTGCTACCAGAAAGGGGAGCTTTGTACCAATTGCTCAGATTTTCACAGCTTTTGGAGCTATTAGTTGGGTGCCCTCTCTGAAGCCTCCACACACTGTGGAAAACTGGTCATATGCTCCAGGACCTCCACCCTAGACATTGATCCATATCCAAGCAGGTAAAGCTAGAGCTATTACCCCTCAGACTGGTTGCTTGGTCCGCCTACAATCTGCAAGCCAGGAGCTCTGAAGCAGCCATGTGGCAGTGGCTCATGGCCTTGGTGCCTCAGCCACTTTTTCCTCCAGGGGGTTAAGGCTGGACCTCATTCCTGAACTCCTGGTTCCCAAAGTCCACACTGCACTGACCTCTGATTTTGCCCAGCATCTATGGGTTGATAATTCTGGAAACTGCCACAGCTGCTGGTGATCTGATGTCCCTCTATCCAGCCACTGGTTATGGCTGCCCTGAGGCTAAAACTTCTGTCTCACTTGGGGATGGGGTGAGTTCCCAGAGAGCTGCACTGGCCCCTTCCTGCCAGCCTGTTTTACTGTCTTCAGTTGGAAGTTAGCCTCTCTTTGTAGCTCCAAAATTTGTTTAGAGTCATTTTTACATGATTTGGAGGAGGTGGGAGTGGGAGCTGTGAGGAAGTCCTGTTTCTACTCTGCAATTTTCCTTGTGCTGGCTAGTCCATAATTTTCTTTATCTGTTCTGATACTTCTTGGCTTTGCATCAATATCATATCTATGTCATGGCCAGAATTTGGTGATATCTACTGTTTTATTGATTTTTGCAAGTAATTCATGTAAGATTGGAATTTATTGTGCCTTACATGTTTAACAGAATTCACTTTTGAACCTATATGCTTCTGGAGTTTTGTTTTGTATTCCTTGGGAAGTTATTTTGTGCTTTTATAGTTTTGGTCAATTTCTTCCTCTGAAATTAAATTGTTTAAATTTTCTTTTTTCCATCAATCTGAGTATTATATATTTTGTGTAAATAATCACTTATTAGTTCTGTAGGCATATAGGTGGACAAACTAATTTACAATACTACCTTTTACTTCTTCCACATTTGGTGTGATTTTCTTCATATTTTACACTGATAATCTATTTCCCCTGTTTCTCTCTGCTTATCTGTTTGGTTCTGTCTCTCTATCTCATTTCACCCCAATCCCCAAACCCAGGAATACATTATCTATTGTAATATTCCAAAGTTAGCTGCACCGCCCCCCCATGTAGAGTTCTTTCTTTATGTTGTTGATAATGTCTTCTTTGGATTAGCTCTAAAATAAGAATGTTATTAGAATATGATTATTTTATGTTTATCTACCAAGTACCCTTTCTAGAAATGGTTAGTGTGTTCAGTGGTGGTGACGGTTGTGTGTTGCTTATACTGCATGCAAACTTGTCTCTTGTAAAAATTAACTAAACTAATTTTTCTTCATGATTATGTAACCAACTTTAAACAAAGATAAGGGAATTTTAATATGCTTCATAAATTACTTACATCAATATTTTTACATGGGTTCTTTTAAAATATTTTGTTAAAATTATTTATTCATTTTCAGTTTTTGACATTTATTCCACAAGATTGTGAGTTCCAAATTTTCTCCCCATCTCTTCCATACCCCCACTCCAAGATGGCAATAATACTGATTATTGTAATAGTAATGGAATCTGAATATCCCCTTGTATTGTCACATAATTAGCACCTTGTTTCAATTTCATTAAGAAACAGAAGTAGTTAACACCTTGTTACAAGTAGTAAGATTAAGAACCTGTGTATCCCACAGTGGGATGGACTTTCTGATGTAACAGGAAGTGACTGGAACACAGAGGAGCTAATACCTTATATAAGGAAAATCATAAGCTGGAGAGTCAGAACTTCTTGGAGCAAGCCATGTTGAGGCTCAGAAGGAGAGGAGAAAGTGGTTGGAGAAAGTGATTTTGATTTTGAAAATGGAGCTTCTTCTGAGAACCAGCCAGAACTTTGAAGAGAAAGTGATTTTGAGAATGGAGCTTATGGTGGCAGAGTTTCTCTTGAGAGCTAGCCAAAACTTCTGCTGAGAGCTTCTGAGAGCCAACCAGAGCTACCAAAGACTTCCAAGACCAGCTGGAATTGCCAAAAGACTTCCAAGGTCCAGCCTAGCTGCTGAGGACTTCCTAGGGTCAGCTAGAGCTGCCAGAGGAAGCATGACTCTGTGTCAGTATTTTGTCTGTGTGTTTTGGGTCTATGTTAATTTCATAGGCAGAAAGCGAATTGATGGAGGATGCTGGCAATATGTATGAATGTTATTATGTTTTTTTTTTAAACCTTGACTTCCCAGTAACATAAATTGTGAAGGACTTGAGGTGGATTATACGCTGTGAGCTTCAATATGAAACAGGAACTGTACAGACAGCTGGACAAGGAACTGGGAGCTGTCTACTGTTGTACTCAGGTGGCAGTTGGTTAGATTTGGACAGGAGCTGGGACCATGGAAGAAGAAATCTGAAAGCTGAAATCCTGCCTCAGGTCAAGACGAAAAGATCTCTCCTTGGGTATTTAATGATGACTGATGATATGTTAACTTATTTATGTCCTAGTGGTAGGTAGCCTTTATACTTTCAACTACCCCTTAAGAGGGTACTTGGTAGTGACTGATATATTGTAACTTAATTGTGACTTAGGGGTGGGTGGCTTTTGTACTTCATGAATGACTAAATGAATGTACTTTGTTTAAGAAGGGAGACTTTCTAATTGAAGAGATTAAGATGGTGTGACCCAGGGGGGGACTTTTTGATTGACTAAATAAATGCACCTTGTTTAAAAGAGAAATTAACCTTTGTTCTTTGTGACTTAAATAAATAAATTTATTTATGTCTTCGTTCGTTCATTTATCTATCTATCTATTTATTTATCTATCCATTCATTCATTTATCTATTTATTTGTTTGTTTGTTTATTTCTTTGTTTGTTTGTTTGTTTATTTATTACCATGTGCCCAGCACTGTCCTAAGGTAGAATATTTCAAATTTTCTGTTACCCAGAAAGATGTATATTGGTTTAATAACTGACAAAATGGCTCTTTAGTTATCATGGGAGATGAGCTAATTTCAACCAAATTTCAAGTTCAGGTAGACCAGGTAGGGCAGTTCCAAACTAGAGTCAAAGGTAGTTGTCAGTAATACAGCTTCATTCACAATTACTGATACTGGTTGTTGTGATGGAAAGAGCATAATATCTTATTTACCTGTCTTAGTAGCATGGATAAATAAGTGGAATCCACACAGAAACAAGTAATACCCAGGGATACAGATGAGACAGCCTTGTTTCAGCCTTGGACCAAGCACCTAATATGGAATATTACACATAAACTCACCACCTCTTCTGTTTCCAACAGTGTGTCATGTCCAAGGTGAGGACAATGAATTATGACCACCTCTGAAAGACAATTGGATAATAGAGTGTCTGTGAAATAGCTGTTGGAACATCAGCATGATATCACTCAAAATTTAAAGTTTCATTTCTTAGTCCTTTAATTTTGCTTCTGATAATGTGCCAGGAAGGCTTGCAGTGAAAAATATATTCTAACAACAGGAATAGTGATGAGTGAGTTCTGATACTCTAATGATCATAAAAAAGCAGGCAGCAAGTGGAGAAATGAAAAGAAAAAATTGCTTTTTTAAACCAAATAATTACCAGCTGAAGTGTTTGTTGGGTTATATATTTAAATTTGGAACATCTTCATTTTACAGGTGTGGAGAATAAGATTCAGTGTGCTTGCTAGTTAATAATTGTTGATGTCTGGATTTGAACCAAGCTCTTTCTGATTCCAAAAGCCAATACATTATCCATTGCATGCTGCCTCTCATGTTTTGTACTACTTGATGCAGCTGCTATCCATTTCAAATCTTATATTCTGAATCCCTTATTACTATGGCTTTCTCTTAGTCTAGGAAATCAGTCTATCAATCTCATCCTTCCTTTCTCTCCCCCATCCTAAACACAGCAAATAAAAAAAAAAGTTATAGAATTCAGAAGATGGGCAACAAATTTGCATGTTACATTCATTTAAATGGTTAAGAGAAATAAACAAACTGAACAAAAAAGCCATTTCTCAGTGAAACCAGCCAAATGTACTAGACAAATTAAAGCCAGATGTATATCTGTTAGTAAGCCAGACAACTCCACAGTCCATGCATTGGCTGCTATCATATTTGCTCTCTTTCCTTTCCCTGGCATATAAAGGCCAGCAGGGGCCACTGATGGGACTGAGTCATAATGAATTTTGCATACATTTATTTCACTTCACTGAATTGGTCCCATCTCCAATTCAACATTATAAATAGATTGTCAAATGGTGACATTTCCTCATCTTTGATAAAAATAGATTTCTATAACCAGGAGGACTGGTCTTCAAATGATGACTTTCTGGAAGAAGAAGAAGAAGAAGAAAGAAGAAGAAGAAGAAGAAGAAGAAGAAGAAGAAGAAGAAGAAGAAGAAGAAGAAGAAGAAGAAGAAGGAGGAGGAGGAGGAGGAGGAGGAGGAGGAGGAGGAGGAGGAGGAGGAGGAGGAGGAGGAGGAGGAGGAGAGGAGGAGGAGGAGGAGGAGGTGGAGAAATTAAAATAAAATAAAAATACATTAATGGAGGGGGAATTTACTCTGGAATAGAGTATTCAGGTTCATATAAGGATACCACATATCAAAACCCATGTAAGGTCTTTCATTTTAGAAACACAGTAATGTAACCATTTGCATGTTGGCAAAAATGACTCAATTTTTTGAGCGAAAATAACACATCTAGCATATCTACAAAAGGAGTGGATAGTTTATCAGAATAAAGATGGAATAGCAATATAATTTCTAATCTTGAGAAGGCAAGAATAAACTTGCTTTCTATTTCAAATCAAAATATTTCCATAAAATTCACCATTTCTCTTTTAAGAGGAGATACAATTTATTTTTGAAAATAATTCATGCAAATCAGTTATTTAAGTCCAATATTGTGTTTGATATAAAATAATTTTACAGGAGGCATTTCTCTGCTTCCAAGGCATTTAGTTTTAATTAATATAGATATTCTAGTAATTTAACAATTCTCTTTTTTTGTCATCTGTGATTACAGCTGAGGCTGAAATTATTATCTTTAAAAAGGAGAATTTGAATATAAGCAAAGGGTGATATAAATAGATTTGTTTAAAAAAAGAAAAGTGTGAAAAAATCTTTGACATTAACTCTTCTGCTAATTAAAAATGTTGCTGACAGTACAAAAACTGTTTGTTAAACAAATATGGGTTAGCTTAGTTTATTGTGAAGACTAATTTTGCATTTAAAGTACTATTTTTTCACAACAAAGGTACAATACTGTAAATTGGGTAGAAAATGTCAAAACTTCAATTTTCTCATCTGAAACTTGGAAGGTTGGATGAGATAATCATGTTCAATCATTCTTTTTACTCCTCAGATTCTGTGCTTTTCCATTTGCCTCTAACTTGTTTGATTTATTTTTTGCCTATATTAATGACACTGGATATCAGTTTTGAAGGCTGAGGCTATCAATCACAGCACTGTTCCAGGATGCTCCAATTCCATGCATAATTATTGGCATTCTTTGGAGACTACTCTATACCATGACTCAAAGCCATAAAAAAATGATCAAGTGAAATGTTGGTATTCAAAAGAAAGGCTCTTTTTTTGTTTGTTTGTTTGTTGTTTTTTTTTTTTGGGAGGGTAGAAGTACTTAAGATCTTCAAAAACTGCACAATTACCTGAAGGCAATACATTCTTTTCCTCCTGCTCAATCCTCAAGTCCAACAATATAGTACAAGAAATACGAACCATTGGAACAGCTCTATGGATTATCAACTTAATTGAATAACAAAGTCTTTGCAATAGGCTTTATTCATCTGCATGGTTTTCTCTGTGTGGATTTTTAGTCAAAATTATTTTTAGTAATTCAGATGATATTTAAGCAGCTTATCAATATGTTACTCCTTGATCCAGCTGGAAAAATAATCATTCACAGAAAGAAGAATCTGCTAAAACTTACCATTTAGATCAGGAGTCCTTAATTTGGTCTACCTGGATTCAGCAGTGGTATCTGTGGATCAATTTTAGGAAGTTCATAAACTCAGATAGGGGAAAAAAAGAATAAATTTCATTCTCACAAACCTCTAACATGTAGATTTATTTTTATAATGGATATAGACAATAAGCCATAGTAGTATTAATCTTCACCAGGCTGATAGAAAGTTAAATGATACAAAAAAATTACTCTTTCATATTAACTCTGTAAAAGAAACCACCCAGGATGATGGCACACATTTGGTGAAAATAGTTTTCCCTGTTTTTGATGGGATTTAATAATAAAAATGTAATGAAACAAAAAGTCTGGGTGAAGTCAAAGTGATGGAGAAAACACAAAGATTTTTCTAAGCTCTTCCAAGCCCCAATCCAAACAACTTCAAAAATACCTCAAAAATTCTGCAGTGACAGAACACACAAAACAGCAAGGTAAAACAATTTTACAAACTGAGACAAGTTAGGAGGTTGGTAGGAAAAGAATATCACACCAGGGTGAGAGTGGAGTACAAACTACACAAGAACAAGTAGTGACCCAGGAAACCAAGATTAAGTCCTGGGGAAAATTAAATCAGCAATGGAAGTGACTAATCCTGGAGCTCTCAATCTATAGATGATAATGGTGTGGGGAAATGGGTTAGGATATTGAAAAGGGGCGGCTAGGTGGCACAGTGAGTAGAGTGCCAGCCCTGGAGTCAGAAGGACCTGAGTTCAGATCCTGCCTCAGACACTTAACACACACAAACAAAAACCTAACCATGTGATCTTGGGCGAGTTACTTAACCCCAATTGCCCTCCACAAAGCAAAAAAAGGATATTGAACAGGTCTCTTTGCTTTCACTGAGAGAAGTTCTCTTTTGTACTGCTCATACTCAGATTTGAGGTTCCAGGTCCAGGTTGAGGAAAAGCACCAACACAACAAAGCTTGTGGCCACAGGGGTGTGGGGACACCAGTCACAATATCTGAGTAGAAAAAAGTGCTTGTGTGAAATCCCTGAAAACTGGGACAGTGTACCCTCCACTCTAGAAGCTGAGCCATGACTTAACAAAGAGTTAAAAGTTAAGTAATAGGCTGGGAAAATCATTAAGCAATGTGGAAAAAACAACTTTGACTATAGAAAGTCACTATGAGGACACACTCCAAGAAAAATATTAATTGGTCTCAGGCCATGGAAGAATCAAAAAGGATTTTGAAAACTGAGTAAGAGAGGTAGAGGAGAAATTGGGAAGAGAAATGAGAGTGATGCAAGAAAAGCAAGAAAAAAAAGTGTCAATAGCTTGGTAAAGGAGAGGCCCCAAAAATACTGAAGTAAAAGCACCTTAAAAAGGTCAAATAGTAAAAGAGATCGAAAAAGTCAATGAGGAGAAGAATGCCTTTAAAAAAGGAGTATTCGGGCAAAAGCTGGGGGGAGTGGCTAGGAGGAGAGAGATCTTGAAGCTGGGCTATGTAGAGCAAGGCCAGAGCTTCAGCCCCAAGAGTGGGGGGGGGGGGCAGAAAGAAGGCCACTCCTAGACTATGAAAGAGAGTGTGGGTTGGGCGGGGGGAAAGTGGTGAGATGCCACTCTCCTTCGGTGCATACAATTAGTCCCTGGAAGGCCTGTGGCCAGCTTACAGAGCCAGAGAATTCTCAGGCATGGTGGCTACAGCAGAGGGCGTCCCAGAAGCCCAGTGGGAAGGGTTGGTTCGAGCCAATGCTGTGGTGGAGATGGCTGAGGAGGCCACGGAGGGAATGGACCAGGTGGGGGGGTGGGATGAGTGGGAGGGAATTATAAGCAGCCTTGTACAATATATCTACTATGATAATGTTCTGCATAGCTAGACATGTACAACATATACTGAATTACTTATCTCCCAAGAGGGAATGGGTGACAAGGGAGGAAGGAAATGGATCTGAAATTCGAGGTCTTAACATTAAATGTTTCAAATATATATAAATACTATTATTAATACTCTTGCTTGTAATTGGGAGATAAGATATGCAGGCCTTGGGACACAAAGATTCACCTTCCCCTAATGGAAAAGTCGAAGGGGGTATGGGAGAAGGTATGGGAGAGAGAAGATTGGAGGAATCGATATCTTGTGGGACTGATATTCTGGGAGGGGGGGTAGGGGAACAACAGGGGGGGAAATGATTGTAACTCAAAATCTGTTGGAAATGAATGATGTAAAACAGAAGTTAATAAAGTATTTGTTTAAGAAAATAAAATAAAATGGTTGGATCAGTTGTTAAAATAATTTTCAAAAAAGTGCTTGTGGTAACTCACAAAGCAGAAGACAAGTCAGGAAATACCTTTCTTAGGTTATATTGCCTTGGAAGAACTAAAAGCTTAAAAACTAGATGTGAAAATAGTTGCACATGGGGCGGCTAGGTGGAGCAGTGAGTAAGAGTGCTGGCCTCGGAGCTGGGATGACCCGGGATCGAAACCAGACTCAGAAAATGAGCACCCACACATAAATAATGACTAGCTGTGTAACCTTGAGCAAGTTACTTAACCCCAATTGGTTTGAAAGAAAGAAAGAAAGAAAGAGAGAGAGAGAGAAAGAAAGAAAGAAAGAAAGAAAGAAAGAAAGAAAGAAAGAAAGAAAGAAAGAAAGAAAGAAAGAAAGAAAGAAAGAAAATTGTTGCACATAAGAAAACAAAAACCTGAAGTGTGTAATAGTGTCGCCTCTGCCTTGGGAGTAAAGCACAACATTTATATGAAGTTAAAAGACAAGAAACAGCCTAGAAAATGTACAATACAACAACAAATGTCCCAACCACAGAAAGATACTTGTTGTGAAAGCAAGGATCAAAATACAAACTCAGAAGGAGACAACAAATACAAAACTGCTATATCCTAATACTCAAAGAGCAATGTGAATTGGTTTCAGGATATGAAGAGATCAAAGATAATTTTAAAAATAAAAAAAAAAATCAGACGTCTAGGGAAAATTGGATAAATAAATGAGTATTATGCAAGAGAATATAGAAAAAGGAGTCAATAGCTTGGTAAAACAGGCACAAAGAATTCCATAGAAAATAATACCTTAAAAACAGAGTGTGTCAAGTGGTAAAAGAAGCACAAAAATCCAGTGGAGAAAAGAATGCCAAAAAAAAAAAAGAAAAATGGCTAAATAGAAAAAGATATATGAAAATTAATTAAAGAGAAGGACTCTTTAACAATAGTTTTTCAAATGGAAAAAGAAAAAGAAGTACAAAAGCTTGATGAAGAATATAATTCCTTAAATATAATCCCTTAAATTGGGCAAGTGGAAGCTAATGACTCCATAAGATATCAAGACTCAATAAAACAAAACCAAAAGGATAACAAAAAAGAAAATATAAAATATCTCATTGTTAAAACAACTGCCCTGCACCCATTTTGGTGCAAATAAAACATTTCTGGAGATACCAAATAATAAAACAAAAACAAAAAGACACCTAGAAAAACTACAACATACACCAATTGCATGAATAACCTGTGAAAGATTTATAGTTTGTTATGAGTAAGAACTGGGCAGGACAGACAATAAGGCCATGAGGGTCTGCAACACTGGAGAGACTAATCACATTAATAGGATACCATATCTTCTAATGTTTCAAATTTCTAAGACCAATGTTTTTTCATGGAAGCTATTTTTCTTTCAAAAGCCTAGTTTATGTACTTACATTTTCAATTAAGTATTTAATGAATGTTAGGTGAATAAAGAAGGGCTTTTGCTTGAGGAAACTGTTTATAATATAATTTAAAAATTTGTGGTTTGGAATTTTCAGGAACATTTTTTAACATAATCAGAATTTTCATTGTGGTTGTTGTTTTGTATTTGTTGAACTGAACCAGTTAATTTCTTTCTTACTGTGGTAAACATGCTTAATCAAAAGCCACACTTAGAAATCAATCATTTCAAAATATCTAAAGACTAGGCCTTTCTTTTGATTTAAATAAATTATTCTTTACTCTAGAGCAGTGACAACAATACAGGATGTCTCACATTTTGTTACTGTCATGCTTGGCTGATTACTGTAATAGTAGCTTTTGTGAAATGAGCTGGCTTGTTCAAGCATCAATAAATATATTAGCACTTACTAAGTGCCTACACTGTGCCAGGCAATGTACAAAGTGGTATTTCAATATCAAAAATCATGATTGTCACCAAATGGAATGATTCATGGTTTTATCAGATAGTTGTTAGAGAAGCAATGTGTTTCTGCTTCCTTGAATCACTATTTCTCATTCCCCATCCTCCATTTCACAATAATCACTATTTAGTTATTTCTGAGGCCTGGTATCCCACTGCCTTAGTTCACTTTACTACCTCTTTTATGATTTTACATTTTCACCTGCACTTTGAGATATAGATTCATATAGTTTAATGAAAAGAGTGTAACTTTAATGACTCAGCAAAGTAAAAAAAATAATTTTGAAGTCACCATGAGAATGTCAGGTGTCTATTCCAAGTAATGGGCTTCATTTATTCTATAGATATTAAGTACACAATATTTATGTGGAATGAAAAAAATAATAGTTTCGAATGACTGACATCCTTAAAGTTAAATCATAATCACTGTTATATTTGCCCTCAATTGGAACTGTCTAATCAAACAGCCAAGTTTGATCTTTCTTCGAGTATGCTCTCAAAGTTCTCTTCACAGCAAGGTAGAGCCAAGATGACAGAGTAAAAGCAGGAAATTGCTTGATCTCCCACACAAATGACCTCTAATACCTGTAAAATATGACTCTAAACAAATTTTCGAGGTACAGAAAGTGACATAAAGTGTCCACAAAGTGACAGAGAGAAACTAATCTCCTGCTGAAGGCAGCTTGGAAGGTTGATAGGAAGGCTCTATCACACCATGTTGGGAACCAAGTGCAGTCCTGAGTGAGCGGCCCTGGTCCAGACCTGGGGTGGCCCTGGCCTGCGGCACAGACAAGCCAGAAAAGACTTCAGGAAAGTGAATCACTGGCAGTGGTGGTGGTTTCTAGACTTGTCAACCCATAAACTCCAAAGAGAAAGTAAATGATCAGTGGGGAACTCTTTTGGAACTGGGTGACAGAAGAGTGTGGTCTGGCCCCTGCCCCCGAGGTGAGAGGGCGTGGAGGCAGGACCCTGCCACTGATGGCACATGGCTCCCTCCTGAGCTCCAGGCCTGCAGATCATAGAGGAACCAAGCAACTATTCAGAGGGTAATTGCTTTTGCTTTGACCTGCTTGAATCTGGGTTGCAGTATTGGGTGACTGTCCTAGGATGTGTGGCTAGTGTGGCAGAGCTTGTGGTGGCTGTAGAGAGGGTGCGCTCCTCATAACTATGAAAACTGTGAAAACCCTGGCAATTTAGGAAATGGCTCCTTCCACTCTGGAAATAGAGTTCTGCCATGGCAAAGAGCTAAAATATAAGACAATAGGCTGGCAAGATTAGTAAGCAGAGGAAGTGCAATCAGACCAGAGAATAATTTTTTGGGGACAAGAAGTATCAAAACATGGAACCAGAAGAAGAAAACAAAGTCAAAATCCACACATCAAAAGCTTCCAAGAAAAATATAAATTGGTTACAAGCAAAGGAGGAGCTCAAGAAGGATTTTGAAAATAAAGTAAGAGAAGTGGAGGAAAAATTGGGAAGAGAAATGAGAATGATATAAGAAAATCATGAAAAGTGAGTCAATGGCCTGCTGAAAGAGAACCCCCAAAATTCTGAAGAAAATAACACCTTCAAAAATAAACTAATAAACAAAACAAAACAAAAATAAACTAATAAGAAAATAACACCTTCAAAAATAAACTAATAAACAAATGGCAAAAGAGGCCCAAAAACATAATGAGGAGAAGAATGCCTTAAAAAGCTGAATTGGCCAGATGGAAAAGGAATTTCAAAAACTCACTGAAAATAATAATTCCTTCAAAATTAGATTGGAGCAAATAGAAACTAATGACTTTATGAGAAATCATGATACTATAAAACAGATCCAAACAAATGAAAAAAATAGAAGTCAATGTGAAATATCTCATTGGAAAAACCACTGAGCTGGAAAATAGATCAAGGATAGATAGTTTAAATCTTAAAAAATAAAATATTATACTACCTGAAAGCCATTAAAAAAAGAGCCTAGACATCATCCTTCAAGAAATTCCCAAGGGACTTTCCCTGATATACTAGAACCAGTGGGCAAAATAGAAATTGAAAGAATTCACTAATCACCTCTTGAAAAAGATCTCAAAAAGAAAACTCATAGGAATATCATAGCCAGTTTCCAGAGCTCCCAAGTCAAGAAGAAAATGTTACAAGCAGCCCAGAAGAAACAATTTGAGTATTGTGGAAACACAATCAGGATAACACAAGGTCTAGCAGCTCCTACATTAAGGTATTGAAGGGTTTGGAACATGATATTCCCAGAGGTCTAAGGAGCTGGGATTAAAACTAAAAATCAGCTACCCAGCAAAACTGAGTATAATATTTCAGGGGAAAATATTGTCTTTCAATGAAATAGAGGATTTCAAATATTTTTGATGAAAAAAACAGAGCAGAACATAAAATTTTGTATACATATATACATATATATACATATATACATATATACATACATATATACATACATATATATATGTATATGTATATGTATATATATATATATATATGAAGGTATATTTCGACACAGGACACAGAGTCAGTTGAGTAGGAAAGGATGATACCTAAAAAATAAAATTAAGAGATAACAAAGGAATAGAATGGGAAAAAGGACAAAGGGAGAGATAGAGTAGGGTAAATTATCTCATATAAATGAGGTAAGAGAAAATTGTTACAATGGAAGGAAAGGTAAAGGGGAATGAGTCAACCTTACTCTCATTGAATTTGGCTTAAGGAGGGAATAACATCCACACTCAATTGGATATCTTATCTTATCCTATAGGAAAGTAAGGGGTAAGGAGATGGGGGGGGGGTGATAGAAGAGATGGCAGACTGGGGTAAAGTATAGTTAGAAGCAGACACTTTTGAAAAGGGACAGGGTCAAAGGGGAAAATAGAATAAGTGTGGGGAGGGATAGGATGAAGGGAAATATAGTTGGTCTTCCACAATATACCTACTATGGAAACATTTTGCATAACTATAAAGTACAACCTAGAGGGCAGACCCAAGATGGCGGAGTAGAAACAGCATTTCCAAAGTGCTCTGCCCCACACAAATTTCAAACTATGTAAAAGGGGACTCTGAGGAACTTCTGGAGTCCCAGCACCCACAGAATAACACAGAGAGGCTAGCCTCCCACTGAGGACAGCCTAGCAGCTCTGCAGGGAGCGGCCAGCTCAGTGCTCTGAGAGCAGGCAGCACAGCACGCTGGAAACCTACAGCAGAGCATGCAGAGCTGAGCCCAGGTCCACGGTTTTGGCCCCAGGGTGGCCGGGCCTTCAGCCAGCTGGAGGGACCCCAGAACGCCAGCAATTGTGGCGATTCCAGAATTATCAGCACAGATACGTCTAGGACAAAGTGAGAGCTTAGTGCCATATGGACTTTGGGACCAGTATTTGGGGAACCCGTGGCTTCCTCCCCTGGGGGCTAAAAGCTGCTGAAGAAACAGCTGCACAGAAGCAATTTTGCAGCATCTGTAGTGGCTCTAGCTCCTGGTCTGCAAATTGTAGGGAGATCCGGAAATCAGTCTGGGGGTTAATCACTCTTGCTTTGAACTGCCTGGATCTGGATTGTGGTCTGGGGGGGAGGTTTGGGGTGGGTATCCAACTTGCCAGAGTGGGTGGAGGCTTTACAGAGGCAACACAACTGTCAGAAGTTGTGAAGACCCCACGTTTGGCCAGAAGCTCCCCTGTCTGGTGGCAGAGTCCTACTGTGGCAACAGGCCCAAACGTCAAGTGATTGAGTGGCAACATGCCTAGACAAATGAAACAAAATGAACAGAAGGGTTCAACATTGGACTCCTATTTTGGGAGCAAAGAGGCTCAAAGCATGGAGGAGGACTGTGAGGTCGGAACTCCTGTACCAAAAGCCCCAAATGAAAATACAAGCTGGTTACAGGCCATAGAGGACCTTAAGAAGCAGATAAGAGAAGTGGGGGAAAATTTGGGAGGAGAGATGGGAAGAATGCAGGAAAAATGTGAAATGACAGTCAACAGCCTGACTGAGGAAAATAACACCTTAAAAAATAGACTAACTCAAATGGCAAGGGAGGCTCAGAAGGGTAATGAGGAGAAGAATGCCTTAGAAAGTCGAATTTGCCAGATGGAAAGGTAATCTCGAAAGCTCACTGAGGAGATTCATTCCTTCATAGTTGGACTGGAGCAAATGGAAACTGGTGACTGTATGAGAAATCAAGATACTGTTAAACAGATCTAAACAAATGAAAGAATAGAGGGCGATGTGAAATATCTCATGGGAAAAACCATTGACCTGGAGAATAGATCCAAGATAGATAATTTAAAAATTGTTGGATTACCTGAAAGCCAAGATCAAAGAAAGAACCTAGAAATCATCCTTGGAGAAATTCTCAAGGAAAATTGCCCTGATATTTTAGACCCAGAGGGCGAAATAGAAGTTGAAAGAATCCACCAATCACCTCCTGAAAAGGATCACAAAAGGAAGGCTCCTAGGAATATTGTATCCAGGCTCCAGAACTCCCAGATCAAGGAGAGAGTACTACAAGCAGCCAGGAAGAAATACTTTCAGTATTATGGAAACACAATCGGAATAGCCCAGGACCTGGCAGCTTCTACCCTGAGTGATCGAAGAGCATGGAATATGATATTCCAGAGGGCAAAAGAGCTGGGATTGAAGCCAGGGGTCACCTACCCAGCAAAACTGAGTATCTTGTTTCAGGGGAAAATATGGTCATTCAGTGGAATAGAGGACTTTCAAGCATTCTTGATGAAAAAACCAGAGTTGAATAGAAAATTTGACATTCAGCCACAAGAAGCAAGAGATGCTTGAGAAGGTAATCAGGGAAAATAAATCAAAGGGAACTTATCAAAGTTTGACTATTTGCATTCCTACATGGAAGAATAATAACTGTGTTTGATGAAACCTTTCTCACTATGAAAATAATTGAAGAAGGGTACATGGCATATGTTCACAGGTATACATGGATAGAGGTTACAGGTTGAATTTGATGGGAAGGGATGATTCTTTTTTTTTTGGAGGGCAATTGGGGTTGGGTGACTTGCCCGGGAGGCTGGATTTTTGTTTGTGTGTTGGGTGTCTGGGGCCGGATCCGGGCTTGGGTCCTTCTGGCTCCAGGGCGGGTGCTGTGCTTGCTGCGCCACCTAGCCGCCCCAAGGAAGGGATGATTCTTAAGGGCTGAAGTCAAGAGGTGAGAGAGAAAGGTGTCAAGAGGAAATGGAGAAAGACAGGGTAGGGTAGACTATCTCATGTAGAGGAGGCAGGGGGAAGTGGTTGCAGAGGACGGGAAGAACAGGAAGGCAATGAGGCAGAAGCATATTCTCATTGAAGTTGGCTCAAGCAAAGAATCAGATACATACTAAATGGAATATCTTTCCATCACTCTCCTGAGTAGGGGAAAGGGGGATGAGAGGGTGGATGATGGGGGGGGGGCATTCTGGGGGGAGGGGAGGGACAAAGAGGGACAGGATCAAAGTAGGGAATGGACCAGGTGGGAGGTGAGATGGGTGGCAGGGAAATATAGGCAGTCTTTTACAGTATATCTACTATGGTAGTGTTTTGCATAGCTATACATGTACAACACATACTGAATTGCTTATCTTCTCAGGGGGAGTGGGTGACAGGGGAGGAAGGGAATGGATCTGAAAATCAAAGTTTTAAAATTAAATGTTTCATAAGATGTCCAGGCATTGGAGCTCAGAGTTTCACCTTGCCCTAATGGCAAAGTCGAAGGGGATGTGGGAGAGGATATGGGATAGAGCAGATTGGATGAGGGGATATCTAGTGGGACTGCTATTCTGGGGCGGTGAGTGGGGAAAAATGGGGGAAAAACGTAACTCATAATCTGGTGGAAATGAATGATGTAAACCAGAAGTTAATAAAGCATTTGCTTAATTAAAGTACAACCTATATTGAATTGCTTGTCTTCCCATTGGGGGTGGGTGAGAAGGGAAGAAGGGAAACAATTTGGAAATCAAAATTGTAAAAGTATATTTAAAAAATATTTTTCATGCAACACAGAAATAAGACACTTAGGCACTTGGGTATAGAAATCCATCTTGCCCTACTAAAAAGTTTGGGGGATATAAGGGAGGATATAAGAGAGAGCAGATTGTGGGAGGGGTATTCAAAATGCTCACTATCTTTGCGTGGGTACAGGGGAAAGATGGGAAAAATATTTGTAACTCAAAATCTTGTGGAAATGAATATTGAAATCTAAAAATAAATAAATAAAAGCTTAACTTTTAAAACATTCTCTTCCTAAGAGCCGAATATTGCTCATGACATTTCTAATTCATTCACTTTATGGAAGATGTTGTCCTTGTTGCCACCACTCTCAGAGCTTCCATGTTACCTTTAGGTCCTTTTAATTTCATAAAGCATAGTGATTTTTCTTTAAGGCAGACAGGGCCCCTGGCACAATCTTACCTATTTGAGCTCATACTCTGTAATGCGAAAGAGTGGCAGCTACCAGATCCTTATTCCATTTGTGCTTCTCCATTCCTTACTACTATTCTATCTTGCCAATGAAAGTGTTTCATCCAAGATATCTTCTAGCCAGAAAGTATCTCTTCTTCTATTAGGTATGGCAGCCTCTGTTATAGATTCTTCTGGCTCAGAAGCCATTAAGAGACTCTCTGTGGATGGATCATGTAAGGCTGGAAATAATTTTCAAAATTCTCTTGTGTACCACCCAGAATGGCAATATTCCTTGGTGGGAGGGTATAGAAGGAGAGAGTAATTGCATTAGTACATTAATCCTTAATATTATTGTGTTTGGCTTCCTGTACTGAATATTCAGTTACTCTTGCTGATTCTCAAGTAAGTCCTATATATTGTGTTTTTTTTTTAAATTTTCAGATATATTGTTTTGTAATTATTTTTTTGTCAGTTGAAAAAATCATATAAATCTGAGGTCACTAATCCAAATGACTGATAAGAAGTTTTAAATCAACTGATGGACTCCTTATCCATAGCCCATGCAGGGCCAGCTCCATTGCCAGAGAAGGGAGAAACTAGATTGAAAGAGATGTTTCTGCTTCATTCTGTCTAGAACTGTCTAGAACAAGGTGATTGATGAGACACTTCAACTTACCCAAAGCATTGTTTTCTCCACCTTCCAGCTTTTGCTTTGGGTACCTACCTCCTTGATAATTGTTCTTTTGATCCATTCTGGATTTTTTAAAGAAAATATAAATATGAGAAGAAAAATAAAGAAGTCTTAAATCACTATTATACTCATGTCACTATCTCAATGTGTAAACAAACAATAAGGTGATGAACTATCATTACGGTCACACATTTAAAACTTGTGTTTTTCACTCTTGTATTTCCTTAAGACCAGAATTCTGGTTATTTTCAAGTTTTTTTTTTAATTTATATTGGTCTCTTAAATATTCTCATGGCCCTTCTTTGGGGAGATGCATTTTTTGGCCTTTTTTTCCGAGGGAGGAAGCCAGGGCAATTGGGGTTAAGTGACTTGCCCAAGAGCCACAACTAGTAAGTGTTAAGTGTGTGAAGCTGAATTTGAACTCAGGTCCTCCTGAATTCAGGGCCAATGCTGTACTCTATTCACTGTGACACATAGCTACACCAAGATGCATCTTTTTAATATATATTATTGTTTTATTCAACAGTCTCTATGACACATTGTTAATCCACTGTCATCACCATCATTTTGTGGCCTTGTGCTCTAAGCACAGCGGGTTCTTCACCATCCACATTACTTTTCTTCCAGTTTGTGCCACAGGTGCATTGAACTTTTGTATCACCCAGGCTGGTTGTGCTTTCTTCGAGTCTCAAGCTGGTATGTATTGTTTGCTATTACCCTTCATTTATAAACTCATTTGCTGCATTCCTTAGAACTCAGGTGATCACCCACACTGTTTTTGCATACAAAAGAATAAAATATATTCTTCATTTGCTATCGGATAAGATAAATACAAGTGTAGACAGAAGTATAAAAGATTATTTTAGCATGTATAGCACAGCTGATCATACTTGCTGCTATAAAGATAAAACCAACACTCAAAATGTAAGTGGGTTTTAAAGGTTTTGTTTAGCAACAGAAATCATTACTCATGTACAAATGTGTTACATATGTGAATTTTAAGAACAGCCATCCATCCTGACAAACATTTCAAAGTTACATGCTAATGTTGATTTAGAAGTTAGAATAAAAGTAATGAAATGGGGAATGTGAAAAATCCACAAGAGAATTTCTATTTCATAATAAAAGGAATCCTAGACTTGGAGCTTGGAAATAAAAGGTGATATTTCACTCCAGAAACTTATTAGCTATGTGATCATGGCCAACCTATTTCATTTCTCAAAGTCTCAGTTTTCTCACCTGTAATATAGATGTTCTCATCCTTCTTCTTGCTTCATATGCTTAATGTCAAATGCTTTGGAAATGTTAAAGCATTGTGAAGTGTTATTAGTACTCTAAATGTCTTAAAAGTCTGTAGTTATCCTCTAATACTTATAGTAGCTAATTTTTAATAGTTTGAACATATGCTTTCTTATTTTTAATGACAATTTATGTATAAATAAACACGTGCTGAAGTATATATTTCTGAGAGTCATTAGGACAAAGTGGATAGATAGAAAGTGTTAGAAATCCGATGGCCTACGTCCAATTCTTGTTTTTGATTGATGTTGGTTTTCTTATTCTCAGTAAGTTGATCAAATTCTCAGTGTTTTAAGCAACTCTATAAAATTCTAAGTTGAAGAGAAGGTGCTACCTGCCTTAGTAGAGAACATTTCTCAATGGAGTTATCTGCACAAATGAAGCCGCTGGTTCAGGGCCTATCCCTATTCTTGTCTTTTTTTAAATTTTCATCAAATGCTTTATTAATTTCTAGTTTACATCATTTATTTTCCCAAGATTTTGAGTTACAAGTTTTCTCCCTGTTTTTCCCTTACCCACAACCCCAAAATAGCGATCCCACTGGATATCCCCTCCTCCAATCTGCTTTCTCCCATATCTTCTCCCCATACCCCCTCCAACTTTCCAGTAGGGTGAGGTAGATCTCTATGCCCCAGTGCCTGTATGTCTTATTTCCCAGTTATATGTAAAATAATATCAACAATAGTATGTATTACACACACACACACACACACACACACACACACACACACACACACACATATATATATATATATATGAACATTTGATTTTAAAACTGAATTCCCCATTTTTATTCCTTTCTTCCCTTTTCACCCACCCTTGGCAGGAAGATAAGCAATTCAGTATAGGTTGTACATGTGTAGCTATGCAAAACATTTCCATAGTGGATATATTGTAAAAGACTGACTAACTATATATATATATATATATATATCCCTTCCTTCTATCCCACCTCCCACT
>WOXC01004874.1:0-61887 GCA_011680675.1 Gymnobelideus leadbeateri
AGCTGTTTCTACTCCGCCATCTTGGCTCCCCGCCCCCCTGATTGTATTTTCATTTGGGGCTTTTGGTGCAGGAGTTCTGACCTCACAGACATCCTCCTGTTCCATGCTTCGATTCTCTTTGCCCCCAAAATAGGAGTCTAAAGTTGCATTTTTCTGTTTATTTTGTTTCCTTTGCCTAGGCATGTTGCCACTTAATAATTGGCTTTTGGGCTTGTTGCCATAGTAGGACTCTGCCACCAGACAGGGGAACTTCCGTTCCAAATGTTGGGGTCTTCACAACTTCCGGAGGTATTAGTTGGGTGGCGTCTGTAAAGCCTCCACACACTTGCAAGCTAGATACCCACCCCACGATCTCCCCCCCAGACCGCAATCCAGATCCAGGGAGGTTAAAGCAAGACCGTTTGTCCCCCAAGACTGATTGCTGGATCTCCCTACAGTTCGCAGACCAGGAGCTGAAGCTGCCACTGAATAACCAGTGACCTGGAAAACAGATCCAGGAGAGATAATTTTAAAATTATTGGACTACCTGAAATCCATGATCAAAGAAAGAGCCTAGACACCATCTTTCAAGAAATTATGAAGCAAAATTGCCCTGATATTCTAGAACCAAAGGGCAAAATAGAAATTGAAAGAATTCAGTGATCAACTCTTGAAAAAGATCCCAAAAAGAAAGCCCCTAGGAATATTATAGCCAAATTCCAGAGTTCCCAGGTGAAGGAGAAAATACTGCAAGCAGTCAGGAAGAAACAATTTGAGTGTTGTGGAAACACAATCAGGATAACACAAGACCTAGCAGCTTCTACATTAAGGGACTGAAGGGCTTGGAATATGATATTCCAGAAGTCAAAGGAGCTAGGATTAAAACGAAGAATCACCTACCCAGCAAAACTGAGTGCAATGCTACAGGAAAAAATTATGATCATTCAATGAAATAGAGGACTTTCAAGCATACTTAATGAAAAAACTAGAGCTGAACAGAAAATTTTACTTTTAAATACAAGAAGCAAGAGGAGCATGAGAAGGTAAACAGGAAAGAGAAATCATAAGGAACTTATTAAAGTTGAAGTTTTTACATTCCTATGTGGAAAAACGATAATCATAAGTCATAAGACTTTTCTCACTATGAAGATAGTTGAAGGGAATATATATGTATGTGTGTGTGTGTACATACATATATGTGTGTGTACATACACACACATATATGTATGTATGGGGGACATATGTATATACAAATATATATATATAAATGAGTGTGGGCATTTGTGTTCATTTGTACATAGAGGTCACAGGATGAGTTGAATATGAAGGAATGATATCTAAAAAATAAAATTAATAGGTGAGAGAGGAATTCATTGGGAGAAGAAGAAAGGGAGCAATAGATTAGGGTAAATTATTCCACATAAAAGTGGCAAGAAAAAATTATTACAATGAAGGGAAAGAGTAGGAGGTGAAAGGGAGTGGGACAACCTGATTCTCACTGAATTTGGCCTAAAGAAGGGAATAACATACCCACTCAATGTATCTTACCCCACAGGAAAATGGGGGGGAGGGGATAAGAGTGGGGAGGATAGAAGTGAGGGCAGATTGGGGGTGGAGAGTAGTTAGAAGCAAGCATTTTTGAAAAGGGAGAGATCAAAGGAGAACACAGATTAAGTAGGGGGTGGGATAAGATGGAGGGAAATATAGTTACTCTTTCACAACATGACTATTATGGAGGTGTTTTACATGGCTGCACATGTATAACCTGTGTTGAATTGCTTACTTACTCAATGAGGGTGGGTGGGGAGGGAAGAAGGGAGAGAATTTGTAACTCAACATTTTAAAAACAAACGTTAAAGAATGTTTTTACATGCAGTTGGGAAATAAGATGTCCAGGCAAAGGGAAAGAGTAATCTCTCTTGCCTTACAAGAAAATAAGGGGGAAGGGAATAAGAGGTGGGGTATGATAGAAGGGAAGTCAGACTAAGGGAAGAAGTAATCAGAATGCACACCTCTTTGGGGTGGGGGAGAGGGGAGAGATGGGGAAAAATTTTGGAACTCAAAATTTTGTGGAAATGAATGTTGAAAACTAAAAATAAATCATCAAAATGAAAAAAATGAAAAATAACAGATAGATTTTGAAAAAAAAGAAAGAAAATCAACAGGTTGCTAAAAAGAGACACCAAAAAACACTGAACAAAATAACTCTTTAAAAATTTGAATTGGTCAGACTGAGGGGGCCTGTTGGGAGCCACTTCCGGGGGTCAGGGCTGGGAAAGCAGGGTACATGGGGCTGGCTTATCAGGGCCATGGACCAAGACGGACTGCTCCCGATGGGGTCAGGTATAGACATAAGCAAGGTGCCAGAAATTCAACAGAAAAGAACTGTTGCATTTCTAAACCAGTTTGGGGGTATGTACTGTATAATTCCTCAACCAATTTTCTATAGTTTGGGAAGAGAAGCTGTCAGCTCTTTCTCTTTGGATCCAACAAATTGAAACAGCTCTCAATGTTTTGGATGCAAATCTATCATCTATTCCAGGTCTAGAAGATGTTAAATTTGAAATATTGAGCGCAAATATTAATGGTGTTATAAATGGTCCTGAAACCCCCTCAGGTCAACGGACATCTCTGTCTCCTCAATCTGAGCAGAAGACCACAGAAATATGAAGCAGCCACAGAACATATCTTTTTTTTTTTTTTAAGCAATCGGGATTAAGTAACTTGCTCAGGGTTACACAACTAGTCATTATTTATGTGTGGGCGCTCATTTTCTGAGGCTGGTTTCGATCCCGGGTCATCCCAACTCTGAGGCCAGCACTCTTACTCACTGCGCCACCTAGCTGCCCCTGCAGAACACATCTTAACTGTAGCCAAGGACCCAAGATATGCCAGATATCTCAAAATGTTCAAGTGGGCTTCCTGTGATGTCAATAAGAAACAAAATGATATCTGAAGGACTGGACCCAGATCTTCTTAAAAGGCCCAGATGTCCTAGTACCTGATGGAGAAGGTGAAGCAAATGATAAAGATAGTTCAGATAGTGAATCTTCTTTTAGTGACTGAACTTCATGTTGACTATATAGAATTTATGTATCTTTATAATACATGCATCTATAGAAGGAGGGATGTTTTGATAGCTTATGTGCTTTAGACCTAAGGTGAAATTTATTTCTATTATTTTGGAGGGTGACAACTTTTGGAGAACACCTCCCTTGCAAAATATTTACTAGCCTAAGATTTTTCAGCTCTTCATAATGACTTCTAATCACAAGCTAAAAATATATATTATCTAGGAATCATCTTAATTTGTGAAAATTTTCTATAATGACTAATTAGAATTTTGTCTGACCCATAAAAGAATTAATAACTAGATACACAATCAGTCAAACATTATTTCTGTGTTTTAAAAATGCAAAGGATTGGGGCGGCTAGGTGGCGCAGTGAGTAGAGCGTCGGCCCTGGAGTCAGAAGGACCTGAGTTCGGATCTGGCCTCAGACACTTAACGCACACACAAACAAAAACCTAGCCGTGTGACCTTGGGCAAGTTACTTAACCCCAATTGCCCTCCAAAAAAAAAAAAAAGCAAAAAAATGCAAAGGATTTTTTATTACCATGTTAGATGAGTAACTTGATGAGTATGCATCTTATTTTTGCATGGAAGAATCTATAACCCTAGTGTACTTGAATAAGTAAAAATTGAATAGCCTAATTAAAATAAAGCATAATGGTATTACAAAAAATTTTTTTAATTGGTCAAGTGAAGGCTAATGACTCCATGAGGCATCAACAAGTAATAAAGTCAGTCAAAAGACTGTAAAAAAATAAAAGAAAATGTGAAATATATCATTAAAAAAGCAGCTGATCTGGAAAATATATCAAGGAGAGATAATTTAAGACTTATTGGACTACCTGAAAACCATGATCAAAAAAGAGCCTAAATATAATATTTCAAGAAATTTTCAAGGAAAACTGCCCAGATATCTTAGAACCAGAGGGTAAAGTAGAATTGAAAGAATCTCATTTTCCATTTTCCCCTA
This sequence comes from Gymnobelideus leadbeateri, assembly GCA_011680675.1. NCBI lineage: Eukaryota > Metazoa > Chordata > Mammalia > Diprotodontia > Petauridae > Gymnobelideus > Gymnobelideus leadbeateri. The sequence goes on from WOXC01004874.1 coordinate 4,021, forward strand.
GCTATTGGCTCCTATCATGCTGCCTATTAGCATGCCCATATCTTTTCCATTCTTAAAAAAAGTCCTCATTTGATCCTACCATCCATTGCTAGCATTATCCTAAATCTAGGATGATCTAGGGCAGTTAGGTGTTGCAATGGATAGAAGTGCTGGCCCCAGAGTAAGGAAAATCTGAATTAAAACCCCACTTCAAATACTGATTAGTTGTGTGACACTGGACAAGTCACTTAACATTTGCCTGCCTCTTTTTCTTCATTTATAAAATGGAGATAATATCATCTACTTCTAAAGTTTGTTGTCAGTACAAAATGAGATAATAGTTGTATTTTGTAAACATTGAAGCACTATAACAATGCTAAATATTATTGTTGCTGATGCTCTCTCCTAAACTCCTTGAGTAATAATAAATAAAAGTACTGCCTTTATTTCTTCTCCTCTCACTTGATTCTAAACTTTCTGTAATCTGGCTTCATTCAGTTAAAATCTCTCTTTCTAAAGTCACCAAAGATCTAATTGCCAGGTGTAATAACCCTTTCTTAACCCTCATGATTCTTTTCAGTCTTTGACACTTTTTGAAAAATTTATTTATTTTTATTTTTCAACATTCACTACCACAAGATTTTGAGTTTTAAATTTCCTCCCCATCTCTCCCCTCCCTGTACCCCAAGATGGTGCGCCATTTGATATGGGTTTTACATATACTTTCATATTGAAACTGTTTTCACATTAGTCATGTTGTAAAGAATCAGAACCAATGGGAGAAATCATGAGAAAGAAGAAACAAAGAAAAAGAGGGAGGGAGGGAGGGAGAAAGAGAAACAGAGAGAGAGGGAGAGAGAGAGACAGAGACAGAGGGAGACAGAGACAGAGAAAGAGAGACAGAGACACACACAGACACAGAGAGAGGCAGAGACCGAGAAAGAGACAAAGAGAGAGACAGACAGACAGACAGAGACAGAGAGAATAATATGCTTCAGTATGCATAGTTCTTTTTCTGGATATGGGCAGCATTTTCCATCTTGAGTCTTTTGGAGTTGTATTGGATCCTTGCATTGCTAAGAAGAGCTAAGTCTATCAAAGTCAGTCATCACGCATTGTGGCTGTTACTGTGTACAATGTTCTCCTGGTTCTGCTCACTTCACTCAGCATCAGTTCATTCAAGTTTGACACCATTTTTAATGACCTTCGACATGTGTGGTGCACTCTCTTCTGTTGGTTTTTATGATACAGATCTCCTCTACTTCCTTTCTTATCTAACTACTATTATATCCATATATCTAGCCATAACATCTCTCCCAAGCTCTCTCATCATTAATTGCCTTTTGGACATCTGGAAGCAGAAAGGCATCTCAAACTCATCCCAAACATGTCCAAAAGAAGACTCATTTTTCTCTCCAAACGTTCCACTCCCCTGAACTTCCCCAACATTGTTAAGGGCCCTATCATCCTCTCAGGCACCCTTTCTCACAGCCTTGGTTGTACTTTGCCTATTAAAGTACCCTATACTCCTCTGAGTATTATTAGATGATATTATTAGATGATAGCAAATATTAAATTTGTTATCATCTCACTTTTTTCTATTTTCACATTTGTTGTATACATTCCCTTCTCTCCATTCATACTGTCCCCCATTCAGAATATTGCAATAGCCTGTTGGTTGGTCTCTCTGCCTCAAATTGCTCCCCAAATGAATCCAGCCTTCATTCAGCTATCAGTGTTCTTATAAAGCTCAGGTCTGACCACACCACCTTTTCCCACTCCTCCCCAGTTAAAACTCCAATGACTCCTTATTACCTTCAGATTCAAATAAAAAAAATGCCCTGTTCATCATTTAAATCTCTTTACAACCTTGCTTCCTCATATCTTTCCAGTGTCTGAGTCGGGATTTGAACTCAAGAAGACTGAGTCTTCCTGACATCAAATCTGGTTGCACTATCCTCTGTACAACCCAGATGCCTTGTCCATGTCTGTACCTTATACCTAGGATATTCTCTCCCTCCTTACTTCTACCTCTTGGATTTCCTGGCTTTCTTCAAGTTTCAGTTCAAATTTCACTTTCTGCAAGAGGCCTTGTCCGTTCCTCTCTTTCCATTCCCCCAGAGCAGAGCTAGTGCCTTCCCTTTGAGATTACCTTCTATCTGCTCTGTGTGTATCAAATCTGTACACAGTTGCATATTCGCTCCCCCACTAAAATAGGAACTTCCTGAAGGCAAAGACTGTGTTTTTGTCTTTCTTTCTGTTCATAATGCTTTGTTTAACACCTGACACATAGTAAACACCTAATAATAGCATGCTCATAGGTGTAATGGAATAGAATGTTGGTTCTGGAGTCAGGAAGTTCTGAATTCAAATTCATCTCAGATACTTACTAGGTATGTGACCCTGGGCATGTCACTTAAACTATGTCTCTCACCTGTAAAATAGGGATAATAATAGCAACTGTTTTTCAGGGTTGTTATATGGATAAAATGAGATAGTATTTGTAAATTGCTTTGTAAACCTTAAACGGCCAGATAATTATTAACTATAGAAGGCAAGACAATTGGGGTTAAATGACTTGCCCAAGGTCACATGGGTAATAAGTGTCAATGTCTGAGGTTGGATTTAAACTCAGGTCCTCCTGACTCCAGGGCCGGTGCTCTATCCACCATGCCACCCAGTTGCTTCCATAATTATAAATTCCTATCAACTGACTGGACATTATGTTTCTCAACACAGGCCATGATTGAATGAGCTTTTCTGAATGTCATAAAAATAGCTAATACTGTTAACATATTGAGCCTGCAATCCACTAAAATCCCAGTATCTTTCTCAGTTGAACTCTCCTATAGCCAGTTTTCTCCTATCTTGGACTTTCAAAGTTTATTTTTTGAACCCAGATATGACAGTTGACTTTTATCTCTATTACATTTCATCTTATTCAAATTAGCTTGTCAAAATATTTTTGGATAGTTATTATCATCTAACATCTTAGTTATTACTCCCTTTTCTTTTTTCTTTCTTTTGCTTTTTATTATCTCTGAACTTAACAAGCATATTATCTATCTCTTTATCCAAGTTATTGTTGAAAATGGGTCAGGGGGGAGGTGCTAGGTGCCACAGTGAACAGAGCACTGGCTCTGGAGTCAGAAGGACCTGAGTTCAAATCCGGCCTCAGACACTTAACATTCACTAGCTGTGTGACCTTGGGCAAGTCACTTAACCCCAATTGCCCTGCCTTCCACACTTCAAAAAAGCAAAAAAAAAAGGTCAAACTGTTTTCTTTGGCATTCCATTAGAGAGCTCCTTCCAAACTAACGTGGAACCATTCCAGGTTAATAATTACGTTAATGTAAACCCATTTCAGATAATGTCTGGCTTTCCTCTCTTTCTCTATCACAAACTCTGGGAAGGAGTGGTCACCTCCTTCCAAGTGTTTATCACTTACACCTTACCAACCTGCTCCACCTTATTGGTGAGAATCAGGTTCAGAATTATAGTTTCCTTGCTTGGCTCCTCCTCCTTTTGAAAATATGTGATACTCCTCTGCACTCCCCTGCTCCCTTTATCAGATTTCTTTTGAATGAGCAATAGTCTTTCAGAACCAGACAGGGTACTATCTAATGAAGTCTCAATGATAAATATGTTGTCTAATTTTCCCCCTCAAATTAGAATCCCTGCAGCACCCATACTTTGTGCATTTTTACATAGGTATGGCTTTTTATTGCCTTTTCTGGAGCTCTGTTTTCTATGGATTTTTCAGTGTCCTCTTCCTACTCTTTATGATAGCTAGCTTGATGGATATATGTAGGCAGTTTTCTTCTTCCTTCTCCCTTTTCAGTTTAAAGTCCTTTGGATTAGATTTGTAAGAATTCAGTCAATCAGATTCTTCTCTATGCATATTTGGTGCCTAGTTAGATGCTGTTTCTATTTCTATTCTAACCGGTGCCCAGACATTGCTTTCTCATCTATTTAATTTTTATTGTTTTTCCCCTGCACCAAGAAGAAAATAACGATTAATGAAGAACAAGTGCTGACATGAGAGCTGAGAGTCAAAGATCCCTCCTTCCATGGATAGATTGTTGCCCTTTTACTTTGCAATTCAGGAATGGGACAGAAATGTGCCATTTGCTTTGTTGCATGTCTCCTGAGAGGAGAGGAGAGAAGGGAATGAGATCAGAGTAATGGCATGTAAGTCAGGGGAGACAATAGTTTTTTTTTACAAAGCTGGTTTGTTGGAAGATTGGATCGGATGTTTGCTCCTTCCTCCTGTTTGCTCTTGAAATTCAGATTGGACTTCCTTCTTCAACATGATGAGGAATGGGGATGCCTGGCTGCTGCCTGGTGAACGTGAAGCATCATCTTTTTGAACTACTATTGATTGATCTGTAAACAAGTAGATGTAAGGGAAATGAAGGAGTCTAACTTTTGGTGGTCTTAATTTGACTGAAAGTATGGGACACGATTCCATCCCCTTGGAAATTATTGTGGACATTGAATTTGAGAAAGTCATTTCTCTCTCCTGGATTTCAGTTTCATCATTTTGCCAAATGAAGGGCTAACACCAGCAGATTTCTGCACCATTGCTTAAAATATAGAGCAACAGATTTGATGTAAGTTAAGTGTGCACTGGGAGGGTATACCTGGTAACACCTGAGGAACTAACTGTCTTAACATTGCATCCCAAACCTAAGTCTTATTCTGCTTTCTGAAAGCTTACCAAAAACCATGCCCCAGATTAACTAGGCTAAGGAGGTTGAAGTCTATGACTCTAAGTCATTTTCTGCTCTTGAAACTATGAATCATGTGATCCTTGTGAACTTATATTTAAGGATGTTAAGAACTAATCTACATATCTGTGATGACCAACTATGACAGACTGGACTCTTCTCAGCAATGCAGTGATATAAGTTAATCCCGAATGACTCAAGAAAGTGAGAAATGCGCCATCCAGAGATATAACTAGAAAGAACTGAGCCTGAATCCTGATGGAAGCAAACTAAATGATCTTTTTCTTTTCATTGTTTGGTTTTATTTCTTCTTTACCATCTTTCATCCCACCTAGTACAATATGCCTTTGTAATTGGAATAATGTCTAATATGAATGCATTTGCAGACCCTATACTGTACTATATGCTGTCGTGAGGGGAGGGGGGAGGGAAGTAAAGGAAATTTGAAAACCAAGGAACTATGGAATTGAATCTTGTTAACTGAAACTAAACTAATAAATTAATTTAAAAAAAAAAAGAACTAATCTACATCTCCAAATCCTTCCCTATCCTCTAAATCACTCACAGAGACTGAATCTGGTTAGATTTTTTTTTACTCTGTTAAGAAGATAGGTGGCGAAGTAAATAGAGCACCAGCTCTAGAGTCAGGAGGACCTGAGTTCAACTCTGACATCAGACACTTTAACACTTACTAGCTATGTGACCTTGGGCAAGTCACTTAACCCCAATTGTCCTGCCTTCCCCCCCTCCAAAAAAAAAAAGAAGATAAAAAAGAGAACCAATATAGTTTAGGGTTTGGTCATCATTTTTCACTGCAGCATCAGTCATGCTAAGTCTACTCTCAATCACTCATATTTCACAACTAAAAAAAACCTATCACTTGCTTCTTCACACTATAAAGATGTAGTGAAAGTTTAGGATAGGTGATCACTACCTGTTGTTAGCTAAGAAGAGATGCCAAGTCTAGAAGGCAGAGGGCAAAGGGAATGAGAAACCAAGTCTCTGGAGCTCTTGGGAAAGAAGCAATGTGATAGATAACAAGGCAACTCAGTGGTAGTTGGGTTGATGTGAAGGAGCAAGCCAAGTTTCTCGGCTGCTGAAGCCTCACCCAAAGTTGTGGCGTCAGGCATGGAGACTGTATATATCTTTGAGTTCTGATGTGAGTCCTTTAGACTGAATATAGGGCTGAACTATATTTTGAACTCTGTGAGCTTGAGTGCTTATGAGGAATATTGTTAGCTGGTTACTTTTGGGACACTACAAAATACTGATATTCCCAAGTTCTAATGGGTGACTCCAATGAGCTAGAAAAGCATGGGATTCCCAAATCTTTTGTATTAGAAAGGAGCTTATTACACAAGGGTTATGTTAATTACATTATATGCCATATTTCTCTTAGTAGATTTTAAGCTCCTTGAGGGCAAGGACTGAATTGCATTGACTTTGAGCTTTATATCTACAGTACCTAGAACTGAGATAAAGGCAGATTGTAGATTTTTCTTTTAAAAAAATAAATTAAAACCACTTTAGGGTGGATCGGGTATTTGTGTATAAATAAATGTATAAATGTGTATTTGTTGTCTTATCCATTTGTAAGTTTCTTGCAGATTGCAAGTAACTTATGCACACCCATCCTGTGCAACTTTTGTCTAGTTGTTCCCCTTGGTTCCCCACAAAAAGTTCACCCTTGATGCTCAACTCTTATTCTTTCTTGACATCACTAAGATACAGTGGAACACTTTGACCTTCTACTGTTATCCCATGACCTTACCATATAATTACCCCATCTTTTTTATTTAACCAGACATTTGTATCTCTGATGAAATCCTTTACTCCAGGGGCAGCTAGGTGGCGCAGTGAGTAGAGTGTCAGCCCTGGAGTCAGAAGGACCTGAGTTCGGATCCGGCCTCAGACAACGCACACACAAACAAAAAAAAAAAACCTAGCCATATGACCTTGGGCAAGTTACTTAACCCCAATTGCCCTCAAAAAAAAAAAAAGAAATCCTTTACTCCTATTCTTTCTTAAGGTTCTTTATTTGTTCTATGTTGCAGCCTACTCACAGCCACCATGCCCCTCTCCATTGTCCTCTGTGTGATATTCATTTTCAGACTATTGTTTCTGTGTTTCATAGCTATATAAAAATAGTGGTAAAATGTTCACAATAAAAATTAATATTAATATATTTATTTCAAAGAGTCTGGAGTCATTAAAGGAGTGTTGCAATTTGTGAAAACAATCAAGCCTGTTCTCTTCCTGCTCGTTTAATGCTCTCTCTTTTATATATGTGTGTATGTATATGTAGATATATGCATATATATTTATATATGTGTGTGTGCGTGTATATGGAGATATATATATATGCTGATGGATAAGATCTATTATTTTGCATATGTATGACATAATCTGGGCAATAGACATTCTTTATTCATTTTCTTTTTCCTATGTGAATAGTTAGGTAAAGTTCTTTTGAATGGTTATCTCTTGCAGGAGTTTTCTTTAATGCTCTAGGTTACCATGCAACTAGTCAAATGTCATCCATAAGCAGGAGCATCTGGAGTACCTAACCAGTCATAGGTAATACTTTTTCAACATGGAATTTGCTCTTTATGCTCTCTTTTACAGTGGCAAACAACTTTGACCAACATGCAATTATGTTTTATGCTTGTTTGAAATTTATGACTGCATGGTCACAGAACAAGGTAGTTCTTATTGTTGTCTTAATTTTTTCTAAGCATGCATTTTTTCTTTTATATACATCCCCTCCATTTTCAAATAGGAGGGAGGGATTCAACCTTGCAACAAATATATGTGATCAACAAAACAAATTTCTGCCTTAGCCATGTCCAAAATTGTGTCTCATTTTACACATTTAGTCCATAACTCATCTTTCAGGAGGTGGGGAAAATTCGTTGTCACCTGACCAGTGGAATCATGCTTCATTGTTACATTGATCAGAGTTCCTAAGTGCTTTCAAATTGTTTGTGCATGATTTTTATAGTTGTTCTTATGATATAAAGTGTTCTGCTAGGTTCTCCTTTCGATCTGAATCAGTTCATACAAGTCTCCCCAGGTTTCTCTGAAATGATATTGTCTTTTAGAAGAATTTTGATTGATTTTTGGTGTGTTAATGGGAAGCCCCTTTCTGAAAGAGAGTCTTTACTAAGGCATTTTCCTCTGCCAAATCAAATAATTAAATAATAACCTATATTAAGTGCAGTGGGATCTTGTATTCTCTATAACATTTATTCAACTGTGTCATAGCAAAGATGTGGCCTACTGTGGAATATTGTTTATGAAATCCTGTCCCCTACTAATGACTTCATTGAGGATGCTATTGATACATGTCATGTACAGATGATCCTCATAAAAATGTTAGGTAGATAGGAAAGTAGGCATACAGTTCAGTAACTTATGTTTTCTTGGTTGCTTGGAGGGTATCAAATAAGCTCTGAGGATTTTTTTTTCTCATGGTAACTTCTTGGCATCTTTGGTATCTTCTCCTCCTTTAGAAGCCTTGTGAATCAATCAATGCCTCAGTACCTTGATGATGTCATAACGGTGTGACTACCAGCAACTTCTAGATATACATTGTCAAATCTGGCTGCTTTCCTTATCTTTGTTTTTGCTTTCTATTTTTCTTTTCATGCCTTCTGTACTGCTTCAGTAAGTGCATCTGAAACTTTGATGCTCTCACTACCTTTGATGTACAGACTATTCTTTTTGAGGTTAAAAAAGGTTGTTTTTTTAAAAATAAAAATCTTTGCAGACTTTTATGTGTTTTCCCCCCCTGCATTTTTACTCTCCTTCCATTTTCATTCTCAAATGGCCTTGAGAGAACTTTGATAATTCAAGTCTCTCACCAAGTTTTCTTTAAACTTGTTTTGCCCTCCACTGCTTCTCTCTGCTTTATAGGGTAACGTTACTCAGAATCTTCCATCACTCTCTATAAGATTTTATAAATGACTCTCTATTCTAAACTTGGGTTACCTTTGGCTGTTGTCTTTCCCACCTGGCAAACAAGTCAGATATTTGCTGACAATGACACTTTTTAGGCTCCATTACTTTCTTTGTTTTAGCAATTCACTTATGTTAGTTAAACTTCTATATGAAATTATTACAAGGATTAGAGATATCCTTTATTCTGTCCATTATATATTTTTCATTTTTTAAACAAATGCTTTATTAATTTCTGGTTTATATCATTCATTTCTGCCAGATTTTGAGTTACAATTTTCCCCCATTTTCCCCCTACTCACCACCCCAGAATAGCAGTCCCACAAGATATCCCCTCATCCAATCTGCTCTCTCCCATATCTTCTCCCATACCCCCTTCGACTTTACCATTAGGGTGAGGTGAGTCTCTGTGCTCCAATGACTGACATTTTATCTCCCAATTTCATGCAAAATAATATTAATAATAGTATATATATGAAATATTTAATTTTAAAACCTCGAATTTCAGATCCATTCCCTTCTTCCCTTGTCACCCATTCCCTCTGGGAAGATAAGCAATTCAGTATGTGTTGTACATATATAGCTATGCAAAATATTACCATAGTATACATATTGTAAAAGGCTGCTTATAGTTCCCTCCCACCCACCCCACCCCCCACCTGGTCCATTCCCTACTTTGATCCTGTCCCTCTTTGATAGTAGGTACTTCCAACCCCCCCCTCCCCAGAATGCCCTCCCATCCATCATCCCCCCTCTCATCCCCCTTCCCCCTACTCTCCAGCAGGGTGAGATACCCCATTTAGTATGTATGTCATTCTCCCCCTGAGCCAGATTCAATAAGAATATGGTTTTGCCTTTTTGCTTTCCTGTTCTTCCCCTCCCCATGCAGCCACTTCCCCTTGCTTCTTCTCCATGAGATAGTTTACCCTACCCTGTCTCTCCCCATCTCCTCTTGCCACTTTCCTCTCTCACCTCATAACTTCACCCCTTAAGTATCATCCCTTCCCACCAAATTCAACCTGTGCCCTCTATCCATGTATAATTGTAAACATATATACACACATTCACATATGTATTCATATGACCACACACCCTTCTTCAATTATTTTCATACTGAGAAAGGTTTCATCAGTCACAGTTATTGTTTTTCCATGTAGGAATGTAAATAGTTCAACTTTGATAAGTTCCTTTTGATTTCTTTTCCCTGATTACCTTCTCAGGCATCTCTTGCTTCTTGTGTCTGGATGTCAAATTTTCTATTCAACTCTGGTTTTTTCCTCAAGAATGCTTGAAAGTCCTCCACTGAATGACCATATTTTCCCCTGAAACAAAATACTCAGTTTTGCTGGGTAAGTGATCCTTGGCTTCAATCCCAGCTCTTTTGCCCTCTGGAATATCATATTCCATGCCCTTCAATCCCTCAGTGTAGAAGCTGCCAGGTCCTGTGCTATTCTGATTGTGTTTCCACAATATTGAAATTGTTTCTTCCTGGCTGCTTGTAGAATTTTCTCCTTGATCTGGGGATTCTGGAACCTGGCTATAATATTCCTGGGAGGTTTATTTTGAGGATCTTTTTCAAGAGGTGATCTGTGGATTCTTTCAACCTCTATTTTGCCTTCTGGGTCTAAAACATCAGGGCAATTTTCCTTGAGAATTTCTTGAAGGGTGATTTCTAGGTTCTTTCTTTGATCATGGCTTTCAGGTAGTCCAATAATTTTTTAAATGATCTCTCCTGGATCTATTTTCCAGGTCAGTGGTTTTTCCCATGAGATATTTCACATTGCCTTCTAATCTTTCATTTGTTTGGATCTGTTTAACAGCATCTTGATTTCTCATAAAGTCACTAGCTTCCATTTGCTCCAGTTTAACTCTGAAGGAATGAATCTCCTCAGTGAGCTTTTGAGATTCTTTTTCCATCTGGCAAATTCGGCTTTTTAAGGCATTCTTGTCCTCATTGCCCTTTTGGGCCTCCTTTGCCATTTGAGTTAGTCTATTTTTTAAGGTGTTGTTTTCCTCAGTCAGGCTGTTGACCCTCATTTCATACTTTTCCTGCATCCTTCTCATTTCTCTTTCCAATTTTTCCTCCACTTCTCTTATTTGATTTTTAAAGTCCTTCTTAAGGTCCTCTATGGCTTGCAATCCACTCATGTTTTCCCCTGGGGCTTTTGGAGCAGCTTCTGACCTCACAGCCCTCCTCCTGCTCTATGCTTCGATCCTCTTTGCCCCCAAAGTAGGAGTCTAAGGTTGCATTCTTCTGTTTAATTTGTTTCCTTTGCCTTGGTATGTTGCCACTTAATTACTTGACTTTTGGGCTTGTTGCCACTGTATGGCTCTGCCACCAGACAGGGGGCCAGACAGGGGAATTTTCATCCTGAACGTGTGGGGGGACAACTTCTGTTTCTGGCAAGCTGGAAACCCACCCACGACCTCCATCCCAGATCACAATCCAGATGTAGGGAGGTTATAGCAAGAGAGATTACCCCCCAAGACTGATCGCTGGATCTCCCTACAGTTCGCAGGCCAGGAGCTGGAGCTGCCTCTGAAAACTACAAAATGGCGTGTCTCCTCAGCAGCTTCTGGCCCCCAGGGGAGGAAGCCAACGCATTCCCCAAATACTGGTCCCAAAGTCCATAGGGCACTAACCTCTCACTTTGTCCTAGGCATGTCTATGTTGATAATTCAGGAATCACCACAGCTGCTGGTGTTCTGGGGTCCCTCCAGCTGGCTGCTGGCCCTGCCGCCCTGGGGCTAAAACTGCGACTCAGGCGGACCTGTGCTCGGCTCCCCGCTCACTGCAGGCTGCGCTGCTGGCTCCCAGAGTGCTGTGCTGGTCCTTCCTGCAGGGCTGCTGGGCTGTCCTCAGCGGGAGGTTACTTTCTCTGTGTCATTCTGTGGGTGCTGGGGCTCCAGAAGTTGTTCAGAGTCCCCTTTTACATAGTTTGGAAGTGATCTGGGGGGAGAGTGGCTTGGACGTGCTATTTCTATTCTGCCATCTTGGCCTGTTGTCCTCTTTCTTTAATTTTTTAAACTCTTTTTGGTGCTTGCTCTAACAAAAATGATTCAAAAATCTATTCAAAAATGATCTGCACATTATTAGGAAGTAACATTTTGTCTGTTAGAATATAAGCAATTTCATTTTCTGAAATGTTATTCAGTGTCCAGTTGTTGCTGATTCTTCTTGTTAAGAAAGAATTCTTGACAAGGAGGTATAGAATTTTCATGTAGCTTCTCAGTCTTTGGATTCTTATATCCCTTATTTCTGACCTGTGTTTTCCAATATATTTCTTGCCATCCTCATATATTCCCACTTTGTCTTTGAAGTCATCTAGCATCAAAATGTACATTGATTCAATATGAAAGATCTTATAGGGAAATTCTCTTCATTACTTGCAACAAATACAGGTGAAAAACAATTATTTTTATCACAGTCTTTTGACAAATATTTATCATGAACACTGTAATATGAGATGAAAACATAATATGTATAATGGTAATTTAATAGGGCACTGGTAACTGAGCCTAGTCCTTAAACATGCATAGAGAGCTGATGATGTGCTTCTCCATGTGGAAGAGTCTGGGGAGCCTACTTCCAGGAGAATTTGATAATGTAGAAGTACCTCGAAGACTTGAAAGCATAATTGACTGTGGTCTGTTAACCACAAAGTGAGGAGGAGTCTTTTTGAATCACTTGAGGTTCGTTCAGAAGGCATCAACTGACCAGAACTTGGACTCTTTTGGGTCTGATCATTTCTTTTTGTGTGACTTCTTCCTAGCTCACCTCAGACATATGGTACAAGACAAGGGCATAGGAAAGCTTTAGGTTCTCTCCATCAAGGCTACATATGACATTTGTTTTTTTTTCCTTTTAATTGAAGGAAGTTGGAGGCTATGACCATGTGAACTACAACAGGTCAGAAAAGCAAGACATTTGAGGTCAAGGAGTCCAAGAGTAGGGTTGATACTCTAAAACTAAAGAACAAATGTTTAGGCAAAGAATTGAGGCCTATATTCTCTGGCTACATGTTGGTTTTGAGGAAGAATGCTTGTGGTTTTTTCTCTTACAGCATTTTCTTTATCATATTCCCAACATCAGTCAGAAAGAAATCTCACAAAGTGACCAAAACTAAGAAAATTCAATTTTCTGATCAGCTATTATCTTTTGAATGCACCCCATGCCAATCAAAAAGGTTCCTCTTTGCCACATGATTAGCAGACTGGAATCAGTTACAGAATATCTGCCTGCACATATTTCAGTCTCTTCAAGGATCTTCTATTTCTTGTCATCACAGTTCTCTAGGAAGTGGGCTCTCCAGCCTCTTCCAGGCAGTGAATTGCATCAACAGTATGCTGGTACTTGTTATATGCTCATAAGGACTGAGTATCATGACCAGTCCTCCATTATATTAATAATATACATATATGTTTGTATATGCATACATGCAAATGTAAATATATAACTATAACCTATATTAAGATCTTTATCACCTCCATTTTCTTTCTTTCCCTTCCTTTCTTTCTCTTTCCTATTGTTTTACAACCTCCTTCCTTCTTTTCTTACTCCATTTCCCTCTCACTTCTTTTTCCCTTTCACTTCTCTTCCTTCTTTCCTCTCTCCTTCCTTCCTTCTTTCCTTCCTTCCTTCACTCCCTCCCTCCTTTCCCCGTCTTTCTCTCTTTCTCTTTCTCCTCTCTCTCTCTCTCTCTCTTTCTCTCTCTCGTAATACTCTATGAAGTGAAGTTATTCAAACTACCTATTTCCTGGCCAAATATAAGTGCCATGCTTTATGTAGTCTGGCCCACTCCCAGAAAGGAACTGAACAATTAGACTGATTGAACTATGTAGTGGCCTATAGTTTTCTTTACCAAATTGTACATGTTTGTAAACATAGGCCTTTTCAATCTTAAACCCTTGCTAAATTTAACTATGCAAAAAGTGAACATCCAAAGACTAAGACCTTGGCTATTGGTGACAATCTGAGTGAAGTTTCAGCATACCAAAATGAAGTATATAGGCTGATAGAATTTTGAGATTACATAGTATTTATTCCAACCTCCTCATTTTATAAATGAAAGATTTGGAGAAAAATGTTTTGTTCAAGATCACACAAGTGGAAGTTGAGCCTATGTTCTCAGATTCCCAATCCTGTAATGTTTCCACTATGCATACTTCCCATCCAGATTGCAGAAAAGATTCTGGTAAGTGGCCTGGGCTAGATCTGAAAGTGACCCTGAGAAATTCCTGGTTCCTATTTCCAAAGGCCATTTTGATGCCTTTCTTCCTTCTGCCTCCAACCTCCCTGCTTCCCAAAGTCAAAGTTTCTTCATGCCCTTCATTACTTCCCTATTACCAGAGGGAGAATTTTCTAAGTGTGACCATGTATGAGATTCAGTTGGAAAACCAAACTTTCCAGAAGTTAAAAATAATGCCAATACCTCATATGTCCCTGAAAATATGGTATGCAACCCAAAATGACAGAGGCTAGGTAGTGACTTAAGGGTATATGACAGGCAGAGCTGAAGCTGGAATATGGTTTGATAGGTGCCATTTAGATAGAGTTACCCTGTCTAGACCTATTGCCAAATTGACAGATATTCTGGGCATCTGGGAGGAATATTTGTACTTGAGTGTCTAGTGCTAGTCAATTGCCTCTGGCTCAATGCAGTACTTCAGTGAGTCTCATTGGATAGGAAGATGACAGACCTAGAAGACTCTGCTCTTGGGTAACTTTACCTTTTTTTTTTGAGACAGGAAATCTCACCTTTTTATGAGCAATATTTTTATACAGATTAGATGCAGAACTGAAAGGGTCCAAGAAAAGATTATCTTTTCTAATTTTCTGTGTGTTTTGGAGAAAAAAATTGATAAACCTCTCTATAGGTGTTTTACTTTCTATGATATGGGTAAATTTATCTTTACCCTTCCTAGGCACAATGGAAATCGTTATGAAATATGATATGGTCAATTCTTGAGTGAGATATGGTGAGATAATTTGAATTCATAGCAAATTGAATTCATAACAATGTTGATTCTCAGATTCTCTCCTCTTTACCATATCACTCACTTCTAGACCACCTTCCCATTCATTTAATAAACATTTATTGAATGCCTGCTATGCTGGAAGGATAGAATACTGAATAAGAACCAATCCTTATTCTACAAGGAGTTTACAGTCCAGCAGAGAATTTGAATATGGATACAAAAAACGAAGTATTGAATAAAATACAATATAAAATGTAGTAAATGCATGAGAGGTGTAAACAAGGTCCTGGGGGGCTTCTAAGGAGAGAAAGAAAGAGAGTTTTTACTGTTTAGATTTCTATAGGTTTGGGGACTCATATGAAGAAAAAATTTGTGGGCAATTCTGAGAGAGGTTTTTGGAGCTATAAAGAACTAAATACAGTTCTTCTTCATGTCCAGAGCAGAGTGCATGATACCCAAGAGAGAAACAGTTATCATTAAGTAACAACCTTTTATGTTGTCCCTGCCTGGCATAAATTCTGGGAAAAGATGAGTATTATCAGAGAAGGGGTATAAGAATCTATGACAGTCAGTGAGTTAACCTACCTGGTCACATGCCAGGGCAGCATTAGACGAGATAGAATACAATATAATAAACATTTCTTAAGCACCTACTATGTGCCAGACACTGTGCTAAGCATTGGATAAGTATCTAGTCTTTCTTTAAGGACCTTCACTGAAAGATAGTTAACCATTTTTCCATTAACATTCGAATCCCTGGGATCCATCAGATCTCAAATCACACAAAAAAGGTTGGAAGATAATATAGGCATTACAGAAAGCACACTTTTGTTTGTTTGTTTGTTTTTACTTAAATATGTACCATCTTGAGATCATAGGATCTTAGAGTAGGAAGGTACTTTAGCATTGTCTAGTTCATTCTTTAACTTGACTCTTCATAATATTGTTGTCAGGGTCCAAGGTGCCCTCAAGATAGATCTATGCCCCCTAGAAAGCAATTATTGCAAGACAGTCCTAACTCCAACAGTTCTTAGTCTTACCAGATTACATCATTCCAACTTGAATAATATTTCAAATAAGCAAAGGCTTTCCACCCTTTATTTATTTATACATTTTAAAAAAATCTAATTTTGATAGAGCAACTTGCCATGGCTAAGATGGGGAGAAATTTCCTGTGAAACCTGGTGGAAAGCAGTCACTCAATGAAGGCAGGGTAGTGGAGTAGTATTTTGTTTCCTGAAGGACTATGTGCCTCTGATTCAGGTCAATTCCATCGGGACCCTTATGTAAATGAACCATAGAGCTGGTGAATGAAGTGGAAGCAGAGTCATGAAGGGGAAATTGCAAGGAGTCTTAAGTTCTGAAAATGACCAGGAATAGAACTTTGGATTCCCTAAGTAGGAAGACTATTGGCCAAGCTACAAAGTATGAGCCAGCAGAGCTCCAGGGATTGCTAAAGTCTGCTACTGGTATATAAAAGCTACAGAGAGGGGCAGCTAGGTGGCGCAGTGAATAGAGCACCAGCCCTGGAGTCAGGAGGACTTGATTTCAAATTTGGCCTCATACATTTGACACACTTACTAGCTGTGTGACTTTGGGCAAGTTGCTTACCCCCAATTGCCTTCCAAAAAGCAAAAAAAAAAAAAAAAGCTACAGAGAGTATAAAGCAGGAATAGAGTAATGACCAAGAGCTATGAGAGGCAGGTGCTTGTAGGTGCCAAAACATCATAATATTTTGCTAAATTTCTAGCCAGAAACCTAGTGGAGGATGGTGGGAGACACATCCATCCTAGAATGTGTGGGGGAAAGAGAAGAATTGGAAGAAGGTTTTTATGTCACATGGAGAAAAGAGATTTATTCATGTGAGGCACACTTATCAGAAACTACTCTTTACAATTACGAATTCTAGCTGAAGAAGGACCAATGCTGGTGGGCACACCAGTGACACATCATTTTTTAAAAATTTATTTTAAAAATTCTTAACAAATACTATTAAAACAGTACAGAAAAAGATTATCTGTGAAACTGAAAATCTTTATTACATACAGCTTGATTTTCTAAAAAGTATAACAAATCCAACATTGTTTTAAAAACTATTCTGCTTGTATG
This sequence comes from Gymnobelideus leadbeateri, assembly GCA_011680675.1. NCBI lineage: Eukaryota > Metazoa > Chordata > Mammalia > Diprotodontia > Petauridae > Gymnobelideus > Gymnobelideus leadbeateri. Next base: position 20,775 of record WOXC01004874.1, read on the forward strand.
TGTTGCCTTCTGATCTCCTTCTGTACATTTTAAAAATTACTCCAGTGAACCTTTCTTCTCTTTGGGGGCAACACTCTTTCTAACTTTCTTCCTCAAGTCTCCTGGCTACCATGAAAAAAAGAAAACCAGAATCTTTATAACAAAAAAGTATAGTTAAGCATAATGAATCCACACATTTTCCATGTCCAAAAATGTATGCCTCATGCTGTACTTTGCCTTGTGTTGAGAGGAGATTCATCATCAGTTCCTCTGGAATTATGATTGGTCATTGCATTGATAGGCATTCTTTAGTCTTTCAAAACTGTCTTTCTTACTATATTGTTGTATAAATTGTTTTCTGGGTTCTACTCATTTCACTCTGAGACAGTTCACATAAATATTTCTAGGTTTTTCAGAATCTACCCCTTTTGGGGGCTGCTAGGTGGTGCAGTGAATAGAGCACCAACCTGGAGTCAGCAAATTCTGTCTCAGTCACTTAATACTTACTAGCCATGTGACCTTGGGCAAGTCACTTAACCCCAATTGCCCTGCCTTCCCTCCTCCAAAAAAAGCAGTCTTCAGAATCTACCCTTTTTACTGTTTGAGATATATTCCATTCCAATAATATTCCATCATATTCATATAGTATAACTTGTTCAGTAGTTCCCCAATTGATGAGCACTGTGTTTGTTTTCAGTTGTTAGATATATCTAAAAGAACTGCTTCTTTCTTTAGTATCTTCTTTCTTTATTATCTGGGGTAAGAGTGGGATTTCGGGGGTTAAAAGATATGCACAATTTATTGACTTTTTAGGGTACAATCCCAGATTACTTTCAGAATAGATGGACCAGTTTACAGATCTACCAACAGTGCACAAGTGTACTGGTCTTCTCATAACTCTTCCAACAATTGTCATTTTGCTTTCTTTGTCATCTTTGCCAACCTCATGGATGCAAAGTGAAACCTCAGGGTTATTTTAATTTTTATTTCTCTCATTTTCTTCTCTCTTTGAAGAATTGTTTTCATATGACTGATGGTGGCTTGGGTTTCTTCCTTTGAGAACTATCTGTGCATATCCTTTGACTATTTATCTATTAGGGAATAGACACTATTTTGTCAGTTTGCCACTTGAGGCTCTATCTGTAAGTCTTTTCAAGCATTCTAGAGTCAAAAGTCCAAAATAGGATTGGAAATAAGCTTGACCCCCAAATGTAAGAAACAAAGTTCCAAGAATAAAACTTAAGGTTTTGACATGAAATTATGGGACTAAGAATGAGTGATAATGATATGTAGAACCTTAGATCCAGAGATTTTTTTGAACTTTGCCTACTATCCCTTTCTAAATATCCCATATCCAGTAATATAAGGACAATTGTTAATCAAAACCTTTTTAAAAATACTGCATTTCATCACTTCTCATTAAACCATTCCAGTGCATTGAAAACTTCATGGTCTAAAAGTACAGATTCCCTAAGTGACTCAAAACTATGAATCGTATTCTCTCCCCAGTTTTCCTATTCACAGTAGATGCTCATAAATGGGATACAAAGATAAAAGTGAAAGAGTTTCTGTTTCTTTCTGAGTTCTGTCATTCTGACAGAGGAGACAACATGTAGATATATAGGAACATAAACAACACATACAAAGTAACTTTATGGAAAGATGGCGGGGGGAATTAGTTAGTGAGGAGTGATCAGCAAAAAAGTCCAGTAGGGCTGAATCACAGAAAGAGTGGAGGAAAGTAATATGCTATAATACTGGAAAGGTAGCAAGGGGTCATGTAGTAAAGAGCTTGAAATTTGAAGCAGATGAGTTTATTTTGAGGAACCTTGAGTGAATAGGGAGAAAATCAAGTTTATTGAGTGGAGGGGAGTGACATGGTGGGACTTGAGCTTTAGATAACTTAGGATAGGGATTGAGGAAGGGTGATTATGTATGGATACTGAGACCACTTAACTTCTTGGGACTTCAGTTTGCTTGTCTATAAACTATGAGGGTTGGATTATATGATTTGTTAAGGTTTCATCAAGCTCTATAGTTTATAACACTGTCCAACATAGGATGAATTGATTAGTTGAAAAGATTTTGTAGAAAAACAAAAGAATGTATGAAAGATTTGAAAGAGGAGGGAAAAAAGCAGGATTTAGTGACTTCTATTAAGTATGAAGGACAAACTTAAGGAAAGCTAGGCCACTTAGATGACTTTTCAGGATCAATAGGGTTATTGTTGTTCATCTAGTGCCTTTGCTAAACTTCCTTTCATTCCTCTTCACCTTCTATAAAAAGAAGTTCAAGTAGTACAGGTTCTACCACTGAGCAAATTCCTGGTTGCCTGCTGGGGAAATTTCACCCTCAGACAAAGGTAACCTGGGAAATAGACAGAATGAAGTGGTTTCTTTCCTAGAGGAGATGGTCACATGTTTGACTGATTTAAGGGTTGTTTGGACAGTCAAGTGCTGCAGTTCCTTGGCTTGACTCATGTCTAATTGTTTCATGGAACATTAAACAAGCAACATCAGCTATGGAGTGATTAGTGTTATATAATCTTGGGAGCTTGATTCTTTAAGATCTGAGGACTCACTATCTCCATGTCACCAATGTGTGAGTCCTGGGTGTGTGAAACTTTCACTTTCAAAATGGAAGAATGTTGGACAAGAGGCTGGATTACAACTTGTTGGGAAGATTGTTCACTGGATATTTGGTTCAAGTAAGAAGAATTTTTTCTCTTACATGCCCACCTAGTAGTTATCGAGCCTTTGGAACCTTAAAGGTTCCTATTTTAAGGTAACCCAGTGCCTCCTGAAGTGGGCCATTGGCTGTTTTGGCCAGCTGTAATTGTTAGGAAGCTTTGCCCCTACATCAAACCAAAATCTGCCTCTTTGCAACTGCCACTATGTTTCTAATTTTGTTCTCTGGGGACATGCAGAATAAATCTACTTGAAAATACCCCTTTTTACTTGAAAATATCTGAAGAAATTACTATGTTCCCTCCTCCTGATCCTCTTATTTCTTCCCTTCCCCCAACAAGTCATTTCTTTTTTTTTTAATTTTAATTTTTTTATTTTTTTAAATTTTTAAATTTATTTTTTTTAAACAAATGCTTTATTAACTTCTGTTTTACATCATTCATTTCCGCCAGATTTTGAGTTACAATCATTTTCCCCCCATTATTCCCCTACCCAACCTCCCAGAATAGCAGTCCCACAAGATATTGCTTCCTCCACTCTGCTCTCTCCCATACCTTCTCCCATACCCCCTTCGACTTTTCCATTAGAGGAGGGTGAATCTTTGTGTCCCAATGCCTGCACATCTTATCTCCCAATTATAAGCAAAAGAGTATTAATAATAGTATTTATATATATTTGAAACATTTAATGTTACGACCTCGAATTTCAGATCTATTTCCTTCCTCCCTTGTCACCCATTCCCTCTTGGGAGATAAGTAATTCAGTATATGTTGTACATGTCTAGCTATGCAAAACATTATCATAGTAGATATATTGTGCAAGGCTGCTTATAATTCCCTCCCACTCATCCCACCCCCTACCTGGTCCATTCCCTACATGATCCTGTCCCTCTTCTATAGTGGGTACTTCCAATCTCCCCTCCCCCAAAGGATGCCCTCCCATCAATCATCCCTCCTCTCATCCCCCTTCCCCCTATTCTGCTGCAGGTTGAGATATCCCATTTAGTATGTATGTCATTCTCTCCCTGAACCAAATTCAATGAGAATGTGAATTTGCCTTTTTTTTTCCCCTTCCTATTCTCCCCCTCCCTTGCAACCACTTCCCCTTGCTTCTTCTACATGAGATAGTTTACCCTACCCTGTCTTTCCCCATCTCCTCTTGCCACTTTCCTCTCTCACCTCATAATTTCATCCCTTGAGTATTCTCCCTTCCCAAACAAATTCAACCTATGCCCTCTATCCATATACACACATATTCACATATGTATTCATGTGACCACATACCCTTCTTCCATTATTTTCATAGTGAGAAAGATATCACTCAGTTATTGTTTTTCCATATAGGAATGTAAATAGTTCAACTTTGATAAGTTCCTTTTGATTTCTTTTCCCTGATTACCTTCTCAGGCATCTCTTGCTTCTTGTGTCTGGATGTCAAATTTTCTATTCAATTCTGGTTTTTCCTCAAGAATGCTTGAAAGTCCTCTATTCCACTGAATGACCATATTTTCCCCTGAAACAAAATACTCAGTTTTGCTGGGTAGGTGACCCTTGGGTTCATTCCCAGATCTTTTGCCCTCTGGAATATCATATTCCATGCCCTTTGATCCCTCAGTGTAGAAGCTGCCAGGTCCTGGGCTATTCTGATTGTGTTTCCACAATATTGAAATTGTTTCTTCCTGGCTGCTTGTAGTATTTTCTCCTTGATCTGGGGATTCTGGAACCTGGCTATAATATTCCTGGGAGTTTTCTTTTTGGGATCTTTTTCAGGAGGTGATCAGTGGATTCTTTCAACCTCGATTTTGCCCTCTGGATCTAAAACATCAGGGCAGTTTTCCTTGAGAATTTCTTGAAGGGTGATTTCTAGGTTCTTTCTTTGATCATGGCTTTCAGGTAGTCCAATAATTTTTAAATTGTCTCTCCTGGATCTATTTTCAGGTCAGTGGTTTTTCCCATGAGATATTTCACATTGCCTTCTAATCTTTCATTTGTTTGGATCTGCTTAACAGCATCTTGATTTCTCATAAAGTCATTAGCTTCCATTTGCTCCAGTCTAACTCTGAAGGAATGAATCTCCTCAGTGAACTTTTGAGATTCTTTTTCCATCTGGCAAATTCGACTTTTTAAGGCATTCTTCTCCTCATTGCCCTTTTGGGCCTCCTTTACCATTTGAGTTAGTCTATTTTTTAAGGTGTTGTTTTCCTCAGTCAGGCTGTTGACCCTCATTTCATACTTTTCCTGCATCCTTCTCATTTCTCTTCCCAATTTTTCCTCCACTTCTCTTATTTGATTTTTAAAGTCCTTCTTTAGGTCCTCTATGGCCTGCAACCCGCTCATGTTTTCCCCTGGGGCTTTTGGAGCAGGACTTCTGACCTCACAGTCCTTTTCCCGCTCTATGCCCCCAAAATAGGAGTCTAGGGTTTCATTTTTCTGTTTCCTTTGCCTTGGCATGTTGCCACTTGATTACCTGACTTTTGGGCTTGTTGCCACACTAAGGCTTTAAGGCCAGATAGAGGAATTTTCTTCCTGAATGTGTGGGGGGCAACTTCTGTTTCTGGCAAGCTGTAAACCCACCCACGACTTCCACCCTAGATCACAATCCAGATCCAGGGAGGTTAAAGCAAGAGTGATTACCCCCCAAGACTGATCGCTGGATCTCCCTACAATTAATTGTAGGCCAAGAGCTGGAGCTGCCTCTGAAAACTACAAAATGGCATGTCTCCTCAGAGGCTTCTAGCCCCCAGGGGCGGGAGCCAACACATTCCCCCAAATACAGGTCCCAAAGTCCATAGGACACTAACCTCTTACTTTGTCCTAGGCATGTCTATGTTGATAATTCTGGAGTCGCCACGGCTGCTGGTGTTCTGGGGTTCCTCCAGCTGGCTGCTGGCCCTGCCGCCCTGGGGCTAAAACCTCGGCTCACACGGACCTGGGCTCAGCTCAGCTCTGCTTCCTGTGCTCTGCGTGTTGCGCGCTGCTGGCTCCCAGACCGCTGCGCTGGTCCTTCCTGAAGGGCTGCTGGGCTGTCCTCAGCGGGAGGTTAGCTTCTCTGTGTTGTTCTGTGGGTGCTGGGGCTCCAGAAGTTGTTCAGAGTCCCCTTTTACATAGTTTGGGGGGAATCTGGGGGCAGAGTGGCTTGGATGAGCTGTTTCTACTCCGCCATCTTGGCTCCGCCCCTCTGGTGTCAACAAGTCATTTCCTTAGGCTAGAGATCTTCAGTTCCTTCAGCTGATCTTCCTATTGCATGATCTCAAGACCATTCATCACCTTATTCACCCTCCTCTGTATCCAGCCTATTATGGCTCCCAAAATTTGGTGATCATTTCTAAAATCCACCTAACTTTTAAATCCCATGCTTCTAGCTTATCTGATAAGGTGTTAATGCATTAGTATATTAAGGGGAAGTAGACTAAATAAAAAGTTCCAAAGATGGGTTGCAATATTGGGGATGCTATAGAAAATATTTCTGCTTTGGGTGGGAAGATTACATTAGATGACCTTGTCTAGAATCTTTTCCAGATATAAGATTCAAATGAAATTTGGACTGTGTAGGGGGTGCTTTTGAAGGTCACTGGGGAAGAGTCTTTGGGGGCTTGGGGTAGGTTGAATCATCTTTCTTAAATTTCAACAAGTAGAAAGTGAATAATTTGCCTGTGTCTAGGATAGACTGAAGCCTTGCTAGCACTGCTCAATCATGCAAGAGTGTTAGTGCCACATAAAGAATACCTTGGCACTGACTTACTAAGGGTCTATGACATCACCCTCCCCCCAGTATGCTACTACTCTGGGTAGCCTCAACCTCCTCCCTTCCCAACCCAGGAAGCTTATGAATTGGATGGTTCTGAATAGGAATGCCATGTGAATGCAACACTCTTCTCTCTCCACTCTAAGATAAGCTGAGTTTGTGCTTGGGGAAAAGCCAAGAAAAGCACAAGATTTCAGCAGAGAATCAAGGAAACACACCCACTGAGGTTCTCATAGCAACATAATTGTGCACAGGCAACAGCCTATTTTGGTGGAAGTCTGTTTCAGCTCCCCCTCCCTATCTGTTAGAGGATGCACGATCTGAGGCAGCATGTTGTAATGGAAAGAACACTAGATGGAATGAGAGCATCAGGAGGCCTGTGTTTCAGTCTTGTCCCTATCATTAATTAGTAGCGTAATCTTAAAATAAGTCATACCACCCCTCTAGACTTTAGTTTCCTTATCTGCAAAATGGGAAGTAGTTGACCCAGATGACATTTGGTGCTGTGTGAGGACCCTGATACTTTGAAAGAAGATCACCTTCAGGTATATTTGTCTCTGAGAGAAGAAGGTTCTTAGAGTTGGTGTTCTTGATTTAGGAACACCCCTCCTCCCTGTATGTTAACCTCAGTACTTCTGTGTGTTGGTGAGATATAACACTTTGAATGATATTTTATTTCACTGGCCAGTGGAACTCCCTTTACTCAATGAAGGTACGATTTCTTGATGTCTGCTTACCCCGTGTGATTCCTCCTTATGTCTTTCCCTAACTTCTCCACAGAGGAACCACTGAGTGAACTGGAGACACTTATCTGATTCTTTCATTATCTTGAGGGCAGCAAGATACTAAAAGAATCAGTAATACACAAGTCAGGCAATCTATCTTTTGTTTTGATATGGTTATGTAAAGGATGATGTTGGGGAGTGGGAAATAATATGAAGGAAAGGACTTTTATTGCTTCTCCCCTAGGGTCTACGCTGACAGGGACCAGGAGGTGGTTTCTTATGCTTCATTTGGTTCTCTACCTCCACATATTGTGCCTTTAACTCTAATCCTATTATGACCTGTGATCACACAAGCTGCTCTTCTCCCATCCTTCTGTGCCCCTATTACTTCAATCCCCTCCTGTTTCCACTGTTTGTCAGCTCCACCTATGCCCAGATAAAGCAGGCCCTCAGCTCTTCCATTTTCCTTAGGCAAGGCACCTGCCTTGTCACCATGGGATTGGGGGAAAGGAGGAAGAAGAAAATCCAGCACACTCTTGCCAGAAGTGATTTGTAAATCAAAGTAAAAACAGGACAGGTGAAGAACTGTTATTCCCAAAGAATGGTGGGGAAGAAAGCTAGTGAGTACTTTCTAATTTTGTATCCTTGATTGGGGCCTGAAAGCTGTCTACCTTTGAAGGCAGTGACCAGGAAAACCTGTTACAATGGAAAACGAGAGAGTACTGGTATGTGATGGTACTGGGTCTCCCTTCTCTCAATATTTCTTCTTACCTCTGTGCCAACCCCCTTCCAACAGATGGCTTGTAATATGGAAAGAGATATTTTAAAAGTGAAGACTGTAATACGTTGTATAATGATGCACTCTCTCTTCTGCCCATACTCCTTTCAAAATGAGCAAGAGAATCCTAACTGGTGTGTGATACCCTTCTTTTCTCCCAGAAAAAAAAAAAAAAGGATTCCAGAATCTTGGTGGGGGGGCGGCGAGGAGAATGGGGAAGAACTGTGTCTTCGGAGGGGGGTGGGTTGAGGGTCTAAGGATCTCCTGGATACGTTGTGTGTGGAGGGGGGTGGTGGTGGGCGGAGATGAGAGGCACAGGAATTTATATTTAAACTTCCTTCTGCAACTGTCTCCCCACCCCCAAACCAGCGGCTTTTACCCCATAGTCCCTTCCGTCTAGCTGTAGAGTGGTGAGGACCCCATCAGCCTTGGACAGGCAAGGGGCAAAAAGAAGCTGCTAACCAATTCCTCTCCCTTTCTGTTATCCTATTTGTAATTCGGTGAAGGTTTGTCTGGAGTTGGGGGAGAGACAGAGAGAGAAGAGAGAAAAGAGAAAGAAGAGAGAGCAGATAGACAGAGAGTGGGGGGGGGGGGTGTTGGGAGGCGGGGTAGACTCTCCCTCTCCCGCCCCCCATATCGTTTCTCATCTACAGAAGGAAATTTGGTTAACTCAGAAACCCAGATACGAGTCCAGTGCCCGAGATTGCCGATCGCTCCAGCGCGTTTTACTGTAGAGGGGAAGCGCCCGAGTCTCCTGAGCTGTGTCCTCGCCTCCAGCGCAAGTTTTCCGGAGAGCCTAGGCGTGTTTCTTTAGGCAGAGAGAAACAAGGAAACCTGGGGAGGCGGGAACGAGGGTAAAAGATTAGGGGGCGACCAGCCCCTGCCCCGCCGCCTGTCGGTGCCCCCGTGGCCTGCCTTCACCACTTCCACCTCCCACCCCACCCCCACTCACCCAGCTCAGCCCCCGAGAAGACGCAAGGAGAAAGGGGTGTTGCTTAGCTCAGCCGAGCTGCAGAAGTTAAGAGGAGTTGCTGGCTGCCTTTGGGCTGCTGTACTTCCCCAGAAGCGGGGCGAGAAGCAGCTGTGCATTTGAGGCTACCTCCCTAAGCAAACCCGCAGCGTGTGTGGAGTGGGGCTGGGTGGGGGTGGGGGGGTGGGGATGCAAGAGAAGAACTTGAAAGTGTGTGAAGGAATCAGAAGCAAATGAGAAGGGAGGAAAATAAAAGAAAGTGGAGACTGCTGAAAAGACTCAACCGTGGTTGATTTTTACCCCGTGTGTGCTCCAGATACAGTGTTTAGGTTTGGGTTTTGTTTTGGGGTGGGGTTTTTAGGGGCCCTTATTTTTAAAGCCACAACAGCTCTCCCTTTCTCTACTATCTATATATCTCCAACCCCTTGCTGGCTCTTATGGGCATGAAACACTCTTCCCGCTGCCTGCTCCTAAGGAGGAAAATGGCGGAGAACGCTGCCGAGAACACCGAGGTAAGGAGGCGAGAGAGCCAAGGTCCTTGGCGACCCCGGCCGCTCAGATCTGGAACCACTACGCTGCCGTTACCGCTGCCGCTGCTGCTACCACTACCGCTGCTCCGTTTCAAGTGCCAAACTTTCCCTAGCTCCATCCTGCTTGCTTCTGCTGTTGCTCTCTCTCTCTCTCTCTCTCTCTCTCTCTCTCTCTCTCTCTCTCTCTCTCTCTCTCTCTCTCTCTCCTCTCTTTCTCTGTCTCTCGTTGGGGGTAGGAGGAGGGATAAGAGAAAGCGAAGCAGTGCATGTACCAGTCCCCCTCCCCCTTGAAAATGCAAAAGAAGCAAATATCACCCCCATCACCCTCTTATACCATTAGCCTGCAAGCTCTCCATCCTCTTGTTTCTGGCTTTGCGGCTCTCTGGCTGCAGGTCTTTCTCTTCTCTTACTCTAGACTCTGCATATGTTTTTTTGGGGGGGAGGCAAGGCAGGATGAAAAATCAAGCAGGCAATTTCTCCCTGCTTTCAGTGGTCGAGCTATCTTTTGATTTACCCCTTCTGGGTTCTTAGGTCTTCACAAGCAGTCCTGCGGTCGGAACTGAGCCTTGAGTACTCTGGGCACTACTTCAGGACCACGGATAGGTCCTTTCCCATTCAGAGCCAGGGCTGGGAGGATTGCAAGTCTGTGATCTTGTTTTGGTCTAAGTGCCTCTGGAAGAGGGAGTGAGGGTGGGTTAGAGTGAGAGCCTCCTTTTTCGGTACCAGGGACAGCACCCCTGCAGTTCCCTGGAACTTGGGGGCTGGGAGATAGCGCTGGAGTTTGGGACTGCAGCTATTGACTCTATAAACGCCTGGGACAGATGTCCCCAGCCTCTATGCAGCTCTATCTTTGTTCCTAAGGGCCCACCTCTCTCCCCACTGGCCTCCTCTCCCATTCTCCTCAGTTTTACCTTCAAGTCGACCCGGAGCGCTAATCTCCTCTTATGAACCAATCCTTGGCCTGCGATTTCTCCCTACTAGTAGCTCCCAGCTGTAGTGTCGAGCGCCACTGACCTTCACATCTTTACAACTATAATGAGTTAGGGGGCATTAGGGCACCTGTGGTCATGAATGGGGTTAGTTTCCCGGAAAAGCGCGGCATACGAAAGTCGGTGAGGGCTTGGGGTATGAGTGTAGAGACTGCCCCCTTACTTGCTGGCAGGAGAAAGAAATAGAGAAAACTCCAGGCTCTATTAATAGCCTGTAATCCAGTAGGGCTGCCGCACATTTCACATATTGCTACCTAAATTCACTGGGAAGTGTGGGGACCAGGAAGAGAATTGAGAAAACTATTTCTTAATCTCTCCCTTTTATCCCAATAACTCTTGTTCCTCAACACCTGCAGCAACCCCATATAAAACACCCATCTCGATTTCTCCGAAGAGGCTGCAAAGAACCTAAAACCCCGTTCCCTGAAAGATACCAGGAGCAGCATGTATCTGGGAATTGTCAGTCTTGAAATACACACTCTCCGGGGGCTGAAATGTGGGAGGTGGGGGGAGGTGCATGAATGCAGCTGTGAGGTTTGTCAGTAATAAGGTCTTCGTATAAGGTAGACTCTAGGATACCAATCCTTTTCTCGCTCCTCAGCCCCCAAATCCTCAGATAATTAATTTACAAAATGTTCCACCTGCTAGATGGTCGGAATGATCCTTCATGTATGCCATCTGTTTCATACATCAAGGAAGCAAAGCTGCGTTGGCTCTGTTACTAGCCCTTTAAAGCTCAGTCTCTCTGCTTGCCCATCCTTGTCTTCTTGACATTTGTAGCAGAGGTTTCTAAAAATAGCGCAAAGCCCCGGACTGCACCTCTGTAAAGTGTGGGCCAGCCAGGCACGTAGCGGGACCCAACCTCCAACAGGCTGCTGGGAGGCGAAAGAAGGCGGGAGGAGGGGGGGGGGGAGGAGCTGTGCGCAACTAGAAGAGAGGGGGAGCGTCAGGATGCCTGAGAAAGAGATTCTCAGAAGCTACTGCCACCATCCTTCCCGCCTCTCCTCGTCTTGTTTTTAAAATAAAGTTTCCGCTCCTATGTAAACTCTCTCCACCTCCCCATCCTGGATGCGCAGTGTCTGGCTGGGAAAGGGCGACAGCGGCTCTCATTTCCGCAGTCTGCATTGGGTAGCTAACACAAAAAAAGCAGCAGCCCACCTTAGGTAGGGTTGCGAGCAGAGCCCGGCTATTTTTACTACCTTCTCCCTCCCTCTTCTCCCTTCCCTTCCCCTCCCCTCTGCCCCTCCCTCGCTCTTCCCTTCTCCTGGCCCCCTCTCCCTCCGAGCGCCTTTCTTATCAGTAGCATATGCAGGCTTTACTTAAGTCTTGTTTGAAAACAGCACCTATTGCGTAGCGCCAGCATATCTCTGGTATACCCCAGTTCCAGGGGTTGATGGGCTGACTGGCAGCCAGCGCTGGAGCAAGCTCCAGTGAATTCGAATCTGAGGGTTCAGTTCTTGCTACATTCTGTCTTCCCTATAAGCATGGAACGAATCTAGGCACCTTGTGATGGTCACTTGGTCACCATCCAAGAGCTACTTAGTAGTCTTTTTAATGAGTTGGGTCTGAAGCAGGAATTTCCCCAGTGCAATTCCGATGGCATGTTTTGAGTTCCAGCGGAGTGGGTGGGGTCTGTGAATGTATTTTTAAAGGGTGACTTGAGTGAATGGAAATAGATTGGGAGGAGGAGCTGTAGGGGAGAATCTGTAGAGAGAGGAAGAGTTGGAAGGAGTGGGAGGGAAAGAAAGTGAATTAACAGGGAGGGGGCGGTGAAAGGCCACTCTAAAATAGTAGAACACCGGACTTGGAGTTTGGAGACCTCGGTTTGGATTCTTAGCTCTATGTGACCTTGGGCAACACTCTCAGTCTCCTAACTTTAGTTTCTCCATTTGTAAAATTGGAAGAATAATATTTTTTACAACCCACCTATCAGAGTTATTTCAAGGATCAAGGGAATTAATAGTATTTAGTAAGTGATACAGCCAAATATAACTCTGGTAGGGAGGGAGGGAGAAACTAAAGAATTAAAATACCAACAACTTCATCGTAGAATCCTTGCCTGATTACTGGGCCAGTAGACTGAAAATTAGATTTTATATGGCTTTCCCATGTAACATAGGGCACCTTGAATGAGCACTGGATGTACATTAGTTAATCTGTATATAAGTCCTAATTCTGGTTCTGACACTCTGTGTGACCTTGGGCAAGCCACTTAAAACCTCTTTGAGCCTTCTTTTCCACATTTGCAAAATGGGGGTAGCAATACTTCTACCTACCGTGCAGGATTGTTGTAAAGAAAGTATTTTGTAAAAATAAAATTACTATGTAAATGTCAAGCAGTTCAGTATAATGAGTAGAAGTGCTGATTTGGGAATCTGGTTGACCTGGATTCAAGTCCAATCTCTGACAGGACTGGTTGGGTAGGCAAATCAATTGATTTCTTAATGCCCCTGGACAACTCTCTGGGGTTCTAAATTACAAAGGAATTGCTGATGATCATGGCTGAGGGATTTCCTGCAACATAAGTTTCCTCCACTGTAGAAATCACAAATCTGCTTTCTTCTCTCTTGCCTCCCTCACATGTAAATGTGAGCTATTATTAATTACTCTTTTCAGGCCTCAGCTCCTCAAGTCTTTATGTAAATTATAATTTTCACCTAAGACCCCCAAATTAAAAGCTGATAGAAACTTTAAAGAGTATCTAGATAAGGAAAGCCCAGAGTTGTTAAGGGCCTTGCCCAAAATCATACAAAAAAAGCAGGGATTGAGATGCTGGTACTCTGACTTCAAGCCAATTTCTTCACTAAACCATGTTGTCCATTCCCCTTACCAACAAAGACTCAAGTGAAGGAGACTGTAAGCACCAAAGGAATCTGGCTTTGCTTAACCTTTGTGTGCTCTGTCCTCCATCCTGGCACAGAGCTCTGAAGAGAATAGGCACTTAATCATTATTTGCAGAATTGAGTGGAATTGTTGAATATGAGCAGAGATCTGAGAGGAGAAGGGCTTCAGCAACTGTAATACAATGAATGAATGAATGAATATTTTTTGGTTATTCATACTACTATTCAAGATCTGACAATTACTGACTCCTACTGTAGGGCCTTCATTTGAATCACAGATAAATGGATTAATCACAATCCACAATTCTGAACTATGAGGGCTAATGGCCCCTTTAGAGCTGTTCTTTGCTTAACTGAGGCCCAGTGAATGACTGGTACATTCTTGCTGAGGTTGGCTGCTTTCTCTTTATAGAGGAGAAAGAACCAACCTCTAACCCCCTCCAGGGGGTTTAAAACTGGTTTAGTAAAAGAATTGCTTTGGAGACCAGATTTAGAAGCATTTTGAATGTTTTTTATGCTGACCTTGGGAATTATGGCTAAAAAAAAAAAATCTAATTTGTTGAAAGGGCCTGGTACCAAGTGAAACAGGCAAAGTAAGGGAAATGGGTAACAATTCTTTAAACATGTCAAGGGAATTCTATACTCCCATGGTATAATCATCAACAAGTGACTGCTATGTTCTGAGCTGGGCCCCCAGGGAACACAAAGAAGAGTGAGAACAGTTCAGTGCTCTCTCCAGGAGATAGTCTAGCAGGGAGTTGTCATACACATAAAAGCATTGTTAGTAAAAACTGAGCTGCTTGTAAAAAATGAAAGATCAAGCTTATTTTTATTTTATTTTTTAGGGTTGAAGGCAAGGCAATTGGGGTTAAGTGACTGGCCCAAAGTCACAAAGCTAGTAAGTGTGTCAAGTGTTTGAGGTTAGATTTGAACTTAGTCCTCTGACTCCGGGGTCTCTATTCACTGTGCCACCTAGATGCCCCCAAGCTTATTGTAACACTTAAAAAGTGCCTGACCTGAGTAGTTGTATGAGGCTTTAGAAAATCTCCTTCCAAATCCGTAATTTATAAAGATGTCAAAGAAATGACTTATCCAAGATCACACAGGTAGCTAATGGCTTAGCTGAGACTCAAACTCCTGAATTATAGTTCAGAGCTTTTCCTATTGAATCTAAATGTACTGTAGTATGTAGGATCTAGGCATGGTTTTATGAGATAACAGAAAAGATTTTTTAAATAGAATGCATACTTTCGTGAGCTACTTTGAATTGAAGTGTGTGGGCTTACCCTCAGGTTTTAAAGTTGTTGTTTTTTCTTGGTGGGAGCAGATGTACTGAGACAGTACTTCCTCCTGCTGCTTTGTTCTTGATCTTGATCTTGATTCATTTTTTAAAGCATTGTTAATAATTCTGATAGCCCATATGTAGGGGCAGCTGGTTGGCAAAGTTGATAGAGTGCCAGGCTTGGAGTCAGGAAGACCTGAGTTCAAATTTGGCTTCATATACTTGCTAGCTGTGTGACCCTGGGCAAATCACTTAACCCTGTTAGCCTCAGTTCCCTCATCTGTAAAATGAGCTGGAGAAGGAAATGGTAAACCAATCAAATATCTTTGCCAAGAAAATCCAAAAATGTGATCATGAAGAGTCATACATGACTGAACAATAAAGTTCATATTTATAGAGTACTTTCAGGTTTACAATGTGATGCCTCACAAGAACTCTTGTGAGCTAGGGAGTACAAGTATGATTACTTTTTAAAGTAATTGTTTCACTGATGATATACACACTAGTATGAATTTAGGGTGAAAGAATCTGGTATCAAATTCTGACTTATACTTATCTCCTGTGAAATCTTGGACAAGTCTTTTAAATGTTCTGGGTTTCAGTTTTCTCATTTATAGAATAACGGGGTTAGACTAGATGGCCTCTAAGGGTTCCCCTTTCATCTCTAAGTCTGACTTTTTCTAAGAGCTGACCCTTTCCAGACCCAAATGTCTTAATCTATCAAGGAGTTTAATAATACTTATTCTGCCAACATCATAGGGCTATTGTAAGTAAAGGGCTTTGTGAAGGGCCAAATAAAACTGAGCTATCATTATCTCCCACTTTCCTATTTCTACTATTGTAATGATCTCCCCATACAAACACCAGAGCTCAAGGTCATTCTCTCTTTCTCACCACCCACATTGGTCACACTTGCCTAATGGATTCCCAGGGTTGAGGGGTTACTGGCATTTTCATAGCAAATGCAATTTTTCAAAGAACTCTAGACTAGGTGGTATTTATCAAACACAGTGCTCCAGTTTCATCCAGGAGGGGGTCTGAATTTCCCTTCTTTCCATAATAATATGTGAAGAGATGAAAACTCTTTATACCTTATACCATAGTACTTATTGCATAAGCAAAAGTCCAAAAAAGGGGGGGGAAACTGGGCAGTCCAATAGTATATAACCACCAAGGTAGTTGGAAACAAACATTATGTTTTAGTGTAAAGTATATTTGACACTTTTATACTAGTGAAGACATGGTGATCTTTGGTAGAGGGAATATAATCTTCTGTGAAGGGGACCTTTATGGGTCACATCCATGTCTTTGCCTTCTAGCTGGCAACATCTAAACCATGATTGTTATGGAAACTACATTGGATTTGGAGTCACAAGATGTGGGTTTGAATGCCAGCCATTATTAAAAGTATGACCTTGGTAAAGTACTTCATCTTTTTGTTTCATTAGTTATAAAATGAAATGGTTTGAAAACATGATCCTCCAAGTTCTTCCCTGCTCTATAATGCTATGGTTGTATGATCCTCTTACAGAAGATATTTGTCCTTTTGTCAAGAGCAATTAAAAATAATCTCAGGGTAACCTACTTAAACAGCTGTTAAATCGAAAGCTCTGCCTTAGTTCTTTTAGAAAATAATTTTATTGATATTTTGTTTTTTTTTATATCCACAATATCCTATGTATTCCTTCCTTCTCCTCCTCCCAGAGACATATGACAAGTAGTGTTTTTTTTTTGTTTGTTTATGGTTGTTGTTGTTTTTGAGAGGAAAAGCAAACAAAAAAGGGCAGCAAACTGACATTGAAAAAGTCTGAAGATATGTGTAGCACTTGTGGACCTCCCATCACCACAAAGCAGTAGGTTGAAGGCCTTTTCATTTCTATTCATTTGAGTCCACTGGACCTTTATAATTTTGTTCATTTACTTTATATTTGTTTTTGGTGTGTCATTGTTCTTTCTAGTTATATTGTTGCAGTTCCTGTGTATGCTGTTTTCTTGGCTCATTTTACTGCATGTTAGCTCATATATATTTTTTCATACTTTTCATATTCATCAAGCACCTCATTTCTTACAATACAGTGATATTCTATCACATCCATGTATTATAGTTTGTTTACCCATTTCCCAATTGATGATTATATACTTTGATTCCAATTCTTAGCTCTCATAAAAATGACTATTATAAATATTAAAATATATGGGGACTTTATTCTTATTAATGTCTGCCTTGGCATATAAAGTCAGTTATGGAATCTCTGATTAAAAGGTTATGAGCATTTTGGTCATTTATTTGCTTCTTTCCAAAATGCCTGCCAAAATGGTTGTACCATTTCATATCTCCACCAACAAGGTATGTGTTCCACAAACTTTCTACAACCCCTCTCCAAGATTGACTGTTGCCATTTTTGGCCATTTTTACTAATTTACAGGGTACATGGTAAACCTCAGGGTTGTTTTGATGTGCATTTCTCTTTTTGTTAGCTATTTAGAGCATTTTTTCATGTTGTTAATACTTTGAATTTCTTCTTTTTGAGAACTGTTTATTCATATCATCTGACTTTCTACTGGGAGAATGGCATTAGTCATATCATTTATGTATCTGGATATCAAACTATCGTCAGAGAAATTTGATACAAAATTTTTTTCTAATTCAACCACTTATCTTTTTATTCTAGATGCGTTAATGTTGACTGTGCAGTTTTTCAGTTTCAATTTCCCTCTTCTGTTCCAAAGCGGTGCCTTCAGTTACTTTAATCTTTTTTTTTTTTAAGGTGGTCCTATTCCTACTGACCCTCTTCCTCTTTCTCCTGATTGCCACTTCTTATGTTACCCTTTCGTCTTCTCCCCTTCACCTACTTCTGTTCATTAGTTTTAAAATTTTATTTTCTTCCCTTTTCCAAAAAGGATTTCTCTTAGTCTCTTCATTATCTACCCTCTCTTTATTTTCTGTCTTTCTCCTTTCTCTGTATTCTTCATGCAATGAAAGCTTCCAAGATAACCATTCTACACTCACTCCTCTTGATACTTTCTGGTACTGTCTTGAAGGATTTGTCCTGTGGATTTCCCTTTTCCATTCTGCCTCATTTCCAGAAAAATGCTATTTATTGCAGGTGTCAGGAGGATATTGCTCCATGGTAGGGCCCCTTGCCTGCTACATTCCTGATTATATAGCCCACTACTGATCTATACTCTTTCTTGTTAACCTTTTTTTTTCCTTCTTTTTCTATATTTTCCTGGAAATCTCCTTCCTGTGTCTATGCTTTCTTACTTCTCCAGGTCCCTGAACCCAGGAGTTCCAACTCCCTCCCTACCAGGACAAGTACACTTTCCAAGCATCAAATCCTCCAGGCTTCATTCAGTATAAATTCCTTATCTCCTCCCTCCACTGATCATCTCTCTTCATTTATAAAAGTATTTATCAGTGGATTCCATCTCCACCTCTAAAATAAGTTCTCCTTTCTGCCCCCCACCTATTTCAGTCTTTTCCCTCCTCTCCTCCTCCTCCTCCCTCATTCCTCTCTAAGCTCATCTTTTTTTGGGGGGGACAGCAGTCACCTTCACCTCATTGCCAGTTCTCCACATCACTAATTCCCCTCTATCTCCCTTTTCCCCTCCCTTTTATGTACCTCTCATACTGTAATGTAGTTCAACACAAAAATGTATTGATTCATGTGAAGGTAGAATGTTGTCAGGATCTGTTCATAATGCCTTTTGTCCATCTCTTTACTGTCACTCTACAAGAGTTCCACCTTTACTCCTGTTGCCTTGTGTACATTTATAAAGACATTTCTTACCTTTCTTTCTGTTGTCACTTTGTTCCTCTTACTATTCTTACCTGTTGCATTTATTCACTCCTCCAGCATTTCTATTGTTTGGGGTGTTTGAGAAACAAATAATCTCTTCAGTTCTGGTTTTCTTTCCTTTTTATTTTTCAAAAATTCATTATCTTATTTACTAGATAAAATTGTATAAAGACATACTTTCTAAAAATTTTTCAAACGTTTTTTCATTACTTAGCATCCTCCCTTTTATTTATTCATTCATTTATATACTGAGTTCCATTGCCCTTCCTTCCTCTTTTCTTTTCTTCTTCCTTTTTTTTTTTTTGCTTTTTTATTTTTTGGAGGGGAGAAGACAGGGCAATTCTGGTTAAGTGACTTGCCCAAGGTCACACAGCTAGAAAGTGTTCAGTTTCTGAGACAGAATTTGAACTCAGGTCCTCCTGACTCCAGGTCTGGTGCTCTACTCATTGTACCACCTAGCCACCCCCTCTTTTCTTTTAAGTGGGTATGAAATAGTCTTGTATTTGAATGTCCTTTGTGTTTGAATATCTCTCTCCCAATGGCTTACAGAACTTGTTTTTGGATTGAAATGTTAAATTTATCTGCTGTGCATCTTGGATTTGTTTTCCTATTCTATTCATTATTTTTGTTATGCAGAATATAAATTCTGCTTTTATAATCCTCATTTCTCTTTTAAACTACTCAGGAATAGCATATTGTGGTTCCATGTTCTCAAATTTTAAAGGGTCCTTTCTCTCATCAAGTGTTAGATCATTTCCTCTTATTTTGCAGGATTTATTCATAGATGTCTGGATTCATTTACTGGATCTGGAGTCTGTATTTCCTTTTGCTGCTACTGTTTTTCCCATTGATTTGTCTGTTTATGTTCAAGGTCTTTGAGTTTTCTCCCAATTTCTCTCCCCCTGCCTCCCATTTTCCTTATCACTCACTTTCTAATCCCTCCCCTCTGATTTTGTTTTCCTGGAGAGCTGGATCTCAAAGTGTTTCAGCCTCCTCCCACACTGGGCAATTACAGTTCAGCAGCCTAGGTCTTTGTGCCTTTTGGGTGGTCAGAACTGGCTCCAGCCAGATGCTGTGCTCTTTTCTTCAGGCTTGGTGGAGTTCTGCACAGCCTTTGCACATGCACAGTGCTCTGACCTGGTGACTTGTCCCACTCCTTCTGTTCCTCAGTTCTCTGGTCTGGTACCAGCAGTCCAGAGTCTGTTTCTTTTGGCAGTTCAGAACTTCAAGGCATTGATGCTTCTGTGTTGCCACCCTTAGCAGCTTTTTGTTTCTGAAGGACCATGGCTAAGCTGGCTGTCAAGGTCTGAGTCTTGTAGTTGGGGTCTTCCTAGTACTGCAAAGAGGGATGGGGACAAGACTGTGGTAGTGGATTTTGATAAAGACTGTGCTATATCCTTGGATCTGTTGGTGTTGCCTCACTGCTGCTAGTGGGAAGTGGGGGAGGGACATTGAGTTAGCTCAGGGTTAGTTAGTATCACTTCCTGGGTTCTTTTTTAACTTTCCTTTGAAT
Organism: Gymnobelideus leadbeateri; assembly: GCA_011680675.1. Lineage (NCBI taxonomy): Eukaryota > Metazoa > Chordata > Mammalia > Diprotodontia > Petauridae > Gymnobelideus > Gymnobelideus leadbeateri. The sequence goes on from WOXC01004874.1 coordinate 40,615, forward strand.
TCTTCGCATTGTAGAATATGGAGACAGATGAACTTTCTTTAACTTTGGTGTGTAATTTTTGTTTTGGAGAGGTTTGAGAAGTCATGAGGATCAGAGAAAATATCTGCTCCTACATCTTGCTGCTCACATGACCCAGAAGTAGCTCCATCTTAGTTCTCAGGTCAATTTCTTCACATGCAAATGTGTAGATTGTCATTACTCAATGGAATCTTGGAATAATTTAGTCCAAGTCCTTCATTTTACAGAAGAGAAAACTAAAGTTTGGAGAGGTTACATAGCTTGCCTAGGGGAAGATAACTAATTAGTAGAACAGCAAATTGAGCCCAAATCTTTTGACTTCTATAAATACAAGTTTGTAGATAAGTCTAACTGGAATTGGAGAGACCTTAGAGTTTAACTAGTCCAATCTCCTCATTTTGCAGGAAACTGTTTTTGTTTCCTTTGTATAGTTAGGAGACAGGATAATTTATCCTCAATATTACCAGGTTGGGTTTTTTTTTTTTATTATTTCATATGGGATGGGATTTTTCAGTTTGCCAGCTATAAGATTTCCTTCATATACTAAGACTGTCTGTGGAATACTGGGTGACCCATTTGCAAATAGCTCAGATTTATTTGGTGCTTCTATCCATTTTACAAAAGCACTTGACTCACAATGATCTTGAGTGATGTAGTTGTTCTCCACCTTATAGATGAGGAAGCTGAGGACCACAGGGATTAGGATACAAGTGGCAGAGCTGAAATGTGAAGCCACGTCTTTTGACTTCCTGTCTGATTCTCTTTCCATCATATTACTCTGCTGTCTTTCAGCTGGTATAGATAAGTAAGAAGAAGATAATGTTAACAATAACGATGATAATGACAGCTAACATTTATATAGCAATTAATACATGCCAGGCATTGTGCCCAATGCTTTCTGTATAATTATTATCTCATTTAGTCCTCACAAAAGCCCTGAGAGGCAGATGCTATTATTGCTCCCATTTTGCAGATGAAGAAACTATGGCAAATAGAGGTGATTGTATACAGAAAGTGATCATTCTACTGTACTTTGCCATGGTTAAACCACACCCTGAGTACTAGGTTTTGTTTGGAACACATACTTACATAATTACTTTTATAAGCTAGAATATATCCAGAAGATGTTGAACAGTACTGGGGACTTTGCCATATGATAATTGACTGAAAGAACTGGGGTATTTCATTCTGGAGAAGAGAAGATTTGGGGGCTGGGGTGGGTCATGACAGCTGACTTCAAATATTTGCAGGATTGTTATGTGGAAGAGATATTAAACTTGTCCTTTAAAAGCCAAGATAGCAGAACTAGAAGAAATGGGTAAAAATTTTAGGGAGGCAGATTTAGGGTAGATATAAGGGGAAAATCCTAATAATTAGAGTTATATAAAAATGTGAAATTGGTTACTTCAGGAAGTAATGGGTTCTACCTCGAAGAAGGTTTTCAAGTGGAGTCTGGATGGCAATTTGTTATCAGCCTTATTGAATGGATTCTCCTTCAGGTATAGGTTAGATTAAATGGCCTCTCAGGTCCCTTCCTGCTCTATTAACCTGATTCTGTGGTTCAGTCATCATTGTCACAATGTAAGAGGAAAACTGTTCAAAGATTGTGAAGGAGGAAGGCTTAGGCAGTTGGTACCAAAATGATAATTATGAGAAAACATCATGAGGGTAAAGGCCTAGTTGGGATTTACAGAAAATGTATAGAGACTGAGAAACATTGTTTCCTCAATGGATGGCAGGAAGCAGTGGTACTGATTCCACAAAAGTTACTTCTCTGTGGTTTTTTTTTTACTAGATTTTATGATTTTTCTAGTAGTTCCATCACTCGCTCTCTTTATACTTTGCTAAGGCTGCTTTCATGGTTAGTTTGCATCCATTTTTGCATTTTTTGTTGTGGCTAGCCAGAAGCCACCATTCGGATTCAAAGAGAATGCGGAGGGATGTATGGCACCCTTTTCTGGGACTTACTTTTGTCACTTATAAGTTGAAGATTTTGGACTAAATTACCTTCAGACTCTAGACTGGTGACCTCATGATTCTAGGATTCCTAGAACACACATATTCAAGGGCAGAGAAAATCCACTCCACAGGGTGAGAGATGAATTGGCAATGTGTTATTTGTGTCAACTCGGATAAGTTCTACCTTCTCTCTGGGTCTCAGTGTCTTTCTCTGTAAAATCAAAGTATTGGACTAGAATGATAATATCTTTGTTCCCTTCTAGCTAACATGCTATGCTTCTATGATCTTATGATCCTATATAGTAGATTTTACATTTGTGGATAAGAAAGTTTAGTGTATTTTAAGGGTTTAGGAGTAGTGAAGGTGGGGGAGGAAATTAAGAGAAAAAAGCAAGGGAGAAAAATGTAAGGTAGGAAACAAAAGAGGTCTCAGAATAGCTTGCTTCTCTTTGTTTCCCCCTCCCATTTTATTTTCACCCCCACTCTGTGACCACCATGACTTCTATCTTCTATGGTGGAACTGTAGGATTGGGAAATGCTGGTGGCAGAGGCACAATGCGCACCTTTCTACCAACTCCCTCCCTTTCCTTTCCTACCGCCAGAACCCTAGCGCTTAACCTGGGAAATATTCCAGGCACCAAAGCCCTGGTCCTCCCGATGTGATAGTTGGACTTTTGGCCAGCCCCTGCTGGGGTTACAGTCGTTTGCCAAAAGGCAGGGTCATCTCTGGACCCGATGTTAAAGCGGGTTAAATCTGTCTTTGAAGCCTTTTTGCTCTTCTGTTGTCTAATCATAGAATAATAGAATGTTAGAAGCATGCAACTAATCAACCCATCAAGCATTTGTTAAGTGCCTACAATGTGCCAGGTAGGATTTTAAGTGCTGGGGATACAAAGATAGAAATGAAACAGTTTCTGATTTCAAGGAGAATATATTCTAATGAAAAGATATAGCCTGTTCAAATAGGTATCTACATAAAGAGATATGAGGGAACCTTGAGGGGAGGTAGATGGAGGCACTAGCAGGTGAGGGAACCAAGAAAGGTCTTATGCAGAAGGTGACACTTGAACTGAGTCTTTTAAAAACCCCCAGATTTGCTAGGAAGTAGAGGATAGGGGAAGGACACTATTCCAGGTATGGGGTGGGGTGGGGGGCGGGGGGAGGAATGGGAATAGGGTGGGGAGAGTCAATGCAGATGCACAGAGATGGGAGTGTTTTGTGTGAAGAAGAGCAAGGAGGCCAATAGGTATTGATCATAGAATACACAGAGGGGGAATAATATATAATATTAATATTAATGCATAATATAATGGAATTGTAGGATAGAAGAAGGGAAGGAAGTATTTTAAATGCCAACCAGAGAAGTTTATGTTTTATCCTAGAGGTTATAGGAAGCCAATTAAATTTATTGATGTGGTCTGATCTGAACTTTATGAAGATCACTTTGGCAGTTATGTGAAAGGTGGATTGTAGTGGGTAGATGGGGTGGTAGGGGCTGCCTTCATTTGGGGAAACCAGTTAGGAGGTTATTGCAATTGCTTAGAAAACAGGCGAAGAAGGCCTGAAGGGTTTTATGGTGTGAGTGGAGAGGAAGGGGTAAATATGCAAGAGTGAGAAACAATAAAATATGGCAACTGATTAGATACATAGCAAGTGAGGAGTCAAGTATTATGTGATAAGGGTGGTGCTGCCCTTCACAGAAAAAGAGTGCTTTAGAAGAGAAGTGTGTTCATTGGAAAAGACAGTATTTGGGACATGCTGAGTTTGATGTGCCAATAGGACATCCACTTCAAAACGGTGATAATTTTGAAACAAAAGGCAGATGGTCATGTGTGACTGGGTTTCGGGGAAAAGACTAGAGTTGGATACATGGATCTGGGAGTCATCTGCAGAGAAATGATCATTGAAAGCATAAGAATGATGAGATCCTCAAGTGAGATGTTGTAGAGAGGAAAGAGAAGAGGGCCTATGACAGAGCCTTCTCAGGGCATCCGCAGTTAGTGGGTATGATATGGATGAGCAGGTATCAAAGGAGACTGACAAGAAGCAGTCAGATAGGAAGGAGAACCAACCCAAAGAGCAGGGTTGGTTGAGGGTTGAGAAAAGATCAATCAATTTGTCAATTAAGACATTATTGGTAACTTTGGAGAGAGCAAATTCTGTTGAATGATGGTCAGAAGCATGAGCCAATTAGTCCAATCCATTCACTTTTATAGACAATAAAACTGATACTTAGAAAAGGATGTGACATTCTAAGCTAACACAGGTACAGGTAACAGATGAAAGTTGCAAAGGCAGATTTTGACTTAACTTAAGGGAAAACTTTCTGACAATCCCAGTTGTCCAAAAGCAGACTACGCTGCTTGGTCTTTAAACATTGATGATCATTTGTGAGGGGTGTTGTAAAGTAGTAGTGTGTCAAATAGAAACCAATCCCTGAGGGTTGCATACTGACTTAGAAAATCACAAATTAACATTATCTATGTTGCATTCCATTTTTATGTATTTTGTTAAACACTTCCCAATTACGTTTTGATCTGCTTCAGGAAGTACTCTGGAGTTTTGCTGGCTGCCTGGGGTTATTGGTTGCAAATTTATACCTCTGTTTCAGAGTTTCTAGTCAGGTTTGGGTTGGATCACATCTTACATGTGGTCCTTTACAACTCTGAGATTCTTTGATTTTAGTTGAAGAGCCAGGATTTAAATAAATTCAAATCAGTACAACATATATGTAATATGTTTACTATGTATGAGGGATTATAGAAAGCTTTGAGGATATAAGGACAGAAAAAAATCTATACTGAAGGAGCTTACATTCTATATTGAAGGAGCTTACATTCTTGGGGTGGGGTAGAATATGACATGTCCATACTCAAAGTATATAGAAAGTTACAGACTAAGTAGTTGCAAGTGGGAATGACCAGTAACAACTGGAGGGAATGTGGGAAGGTGGGAAAAGTTTCATGTAGGACATAGTGTCTGACCAGAGAGAAAGAAAGAGAGAGAGAGATGCTGCTGATGTGGGGAGAAAGAGAGAGTTAGATGCTTTATGGTAGCCTTGCCAGCTTAAATTGGAATCTGCTGCTTATGTGGACTTAGATAAGAAGTTATGACACCTCTTGGAATCAGATCCAGGTTGGGAGCAGAGTTACTGCAGCCTGTCATAGCTACAGCCTTTCAGCTCCATTTGGGGACCCACTGAATGATGTGGAATGCTGTCACCCTGTTGCCCACTGGGGAGAACTACCTGCCAGAAGTCACACCAAGCAGTGTGGACAGGGGTTCTTAGTGATTCACATGGTTCCAGGGGAAAGTAAAGAAATGGGTTGCATCTACAGTGTGTGTTTCTTTCTTCTTTGCTTAATCAGGCTTTTGAATTAGCTTTAAATTTTTAAAAAGTTGCTTTTGTAAAGAGTGAATTTATATATATTATGTGACACTGAAAAGGGCAGCACAGTTTTAGAATAATATGCTTAATTTTGGATGTGACATACAAAAGTCTTCATTGAATCCAACCTCTATTCTCAATTACCATTCACCCCTACCCAACATATCCAATTAGGTGTCAAATTTTGTCATTGATAGCTTCACAATATTTCTCGCATATGCCTCCTTTTCTCTATTCACTTATAAAGCAACCACCATAGTTCAGGTCCTCATCACCTCTAGCCTGGATTATTGCAACAGCCTCTTATTTGGTTGCCCTTCCTCCAGTCTCTTCCCACTCCAATTTATCCTTAACATAATAGTCAGAGATTTTCCTTAAGAGTAGATGTGACCATGCCACTCCTCTTCTCAATAAACTCTAGTGGCTCCCTATTGTAATCTATGGTGTATCCAAACTAGCCTCTCTGTTCCTTATATATGATACTATACCTTCTGTCTCTGTGCTTTTGTTCTGACTGTCCTCCATGCTTAGAATGCATTCCCTCTTCACCTCCACCTCAAAAAATCCCTTCAGCTCTTCAAGACACATTTCAAGTATCACATTCTATGTGAAGCCTTTTCTGATCTCTAATGCCAACCCCTCCACCTACAAATACTTGTGCCCTCCCTCTCTAACTACCTGGTATTTATTTTAAATATACTTTTATATATAAATGTTGCCTCCCATGATATAATGTAAGCTCTCAGATAAAAGAGATAGCTTCATTATCTTTGTATTTCCAAAGGCTATTATCGTGCCTAGCCCAGTGTAGATGCTTGGCTGATTGGTTGGTTGGTTGTTTGTTTGGTTGTTGCCCTTTGTTCTTGAAGAAGACCAAAATGACATCAGTGTGTTGGAGTCAAAGTAGAGTGCACCCAACTGAGGCTGATCAGAACAATATGCATTTAGAAGGTGCCCACAGGTAGGGCATGAATAGTACATATGGATATTTGGGGTGGAGATGTCTCTAAATCCATGCATCTCACATTTCTTTTTAGCTACTACAATTTTACTTCTCTGTTAGGGCACAGTTCCTTCTTTGATGAGGGAATGCCATGCTGGGTGATCCTGTGCCAGCATCTCCTACATCACAAATCAATTCTAAAGTCAGAGCATGCAGGGTAGATGCTTAATAAAAATTTGTTGATGGACTAATTGATGAGCCCCACTATAAAACTTCCTGACAATTGATCATCCTGCCTCTGTTTGAAGAGTTCTAGTGCTGTAGATCCCACCACTTCCAGAGGCAGCTGCTTGAGTGTAGAGACTATGTCTGATATTTCCTTGTATCCCTCTGCTAGGTCTATAGAAGACACTCAAAAATAATGGATCGTTTCTTTTCATGGCAAGGCTACCGAACTGGTAGTTTGAAGATAGGATTCAAAATCCTGGTTCAGCTATTTATGAGTTGTTATGATCTTAGATGGTTTCAGTTTCTCTGAATCTCAGTTTTCTGGTCTGTAAAGTGATGAGACTAGCATAAATAATCTCCAAATACCCTTCTCACACGGTCTGATATTTTAATTATATGGGAAGCTGCAGAACAGAGTGGGACTCGATTAAACTCATGCAGGAAACTGGTAGCAGTATTGGAAACAAAATCCAATGGTCAGTATTTTACCTGCATGTGTACCTGTACAGAGGTGTTGGGGACATGTTGCTGTTGTTCAGACATGTCTGACTCTTCATGATCCTGTGGACCATAGTTCCTCAATGCTGTCCATGGAGTTTCCTTGGCAAAGATATTGGAGTGTTTTGCCATTTCCTTCTTTTTTTTTTGCCTTTTTTTTTGGAGGGCAATTGGGGTTGAGTGACTTGCCCAAGGTCACACAGCTAGTTTTTGTGTTAAGTGTCTGAGGCCTAATTTGAACTCAGGTCCTCCTGACTCCAGGGCCGGTGCTCTATTTGCTGTGCCACCTAGTTTCCCCTTGGCATTTCCTTCTGCAGTGGATTAAGGCAGACAGAAGTTAAGTGACTTGCCCGCAGTCACACATTTAGGCCAGATTTTAACTTGGGTCTTCCTGACTCCAGGCTCAGTGCTTTATCCACTGAGCCTCTCTCTGGACATGTTCATACCATACCTTTTATGTAAGGAAGCAGCAAAATGACTCACTGGATAGAGTACTGGTCTTGTAGTTAAGAAGACCTGAATTAGAATCCTGCCTCAGACACTTACTAAATGTGTGTCTGTGGACAAATCACTTAACCTCTGTCTACCTCAGTTTCCTCATCTATAAAATGGGAAAAACAATAGCACTTACCTCCCAAAGTTGTGGTAAAGAATGAGATGATTTTTGTAAAGTGCTTTGCAAACCTTAAAGCAATATATAAAAGTGGTTGTACTGCTGTTGTTGTTGTAGTATGTGGGAGGGAATATGTGGTTCAGATATAAAGCCATTCTGGAGTAACAAGTATGGACTAGTTCAATAAGACCACAGGTAAGGAACAGTCATCAGCAAATCCATTCATTTCATGTTTAGTTCTTCTGCTTCCTTTTCATAAGCTTATTGCAAAATTATTTGTTAGTTTAAGGAAGACCCTAAGCCTTTTTGAGTACTATTATTCAGGGAAAAGATGGAGTAAAGCTGGGAATTGTGCTCAATTGTAATACTGTTTAATTTACAGACACTTAGAAAATTCAAGTACATTCTCTGTTACTGTCAAGCAGTTGTAACTTTAGTAAACTGAAGGAGTCTCAATCCAGTGAAACAAATGAGTGTGGCTGATAATAGAAATTTAAACTGACACTAATTACTTTGCTAATAATTGTCTCCTCTTTACAGATATTAGCAAAGTGTCATCTTTAGCATGAAACAAACATATGCAATCATATTAATTTAGTAATTCTTCCCTCCCCAATCAAAGGATTCTTAAAGTGTGTGAAAATGAGGGTTATAACATAGATGCATATTGATGTTAAAATTATAAATTAACCCTTAAATTTAAGAACTTATTTTTTTAGGAAAAATATCATAGATGAAGGTAGAAAGGGTTACTACTAAACTTCAGTGTCGCTGGATAAAAATAACCTAATGTTAGTGAGACTATAGTGTATGTGCATATATGGATTTATGGGTATGACTATATATATGTATATGTATACACACATGCATGTATGTGCATATATCTATACGTATTCTTTTTTTTAAACAAATGCTTTATTAACTTCTGTTTTACATCATTCATTTCCGCCAGATTTTGAGTTACAATCATTTTCCCCCCATTATTCCCCTACCCAACCTCCCAGAATAGCAGTCCCACAAGATATCGCTTCCTCCACTCTGCTCTCTCCCATACCTTCTCCCATACCTCCTTCGACTTTTCCATTAGAGGAAGGTGAATCTTTGTGTCCCAATGCCTGCACATCTTATCTCCCAATTACAAGCAAAAGAGTATTAATAATAGTATTTATATATATTTGAAACATTTAATGTTAAGACCTCGAATTTCAGATCCATTTCCTTCCTCCTTGTCACCCATTCCCTCTGGGGAGATAAGTAATTCAGTATATGTTGTACATGTCTAGCTATACAAAACATTATCATAGTAGATATATTGTACAAGGCTGCTTATAATTCCCTCCCACTCATCCCACCCCCCACCTGGTCCATTCCCTACATGATCCTGTCCCTCTTCTATAGTGGGTGCTTCCAACCTCCCCTCCCCCCAAGGATGCCCTCCCATCCATCATCCCTCCTCTCATCCCCCTTCCCCCTATTCTGCTGCAGGTTGAGATATCCCATTTAGTATGTATGTCATTCTCTCCCAGAACCAAATTCAATGAGAATGTGGTTTTGCCTTTTTGCCTTCCTATTCTCCCCTCCCTTGCAACCACTTCCCCTTGCTTCTTCTACATGAGATAGTTTACCCTACCCTGTCTCCCCCCATCTCCTCTTGCCACTTTCCTCTCTCACCTCATAATTTCATCCCTTGAGTATTCTCCCTTCCCAACAAATTCAACCTATACCCTCTATCCATATATAACTTTAACCATATACACACACATTCACATATGTACTCATATGACCACACACCCTTCTTCCATTATTTTCATAGTGAGAAAGACATCATCAGTCACAATTATTGCTTTCCATATAGGAATGTAAATAGTTCAACTTTGATAAGTTCCTTTTGATTTCTTTTCCCTGATTACCTTCTCAGGCATCTCTTGCTTCTTGTGTCTAGATGTCAAATTTTCTATTCAATTCTGGTTTTTTCCTCAAGAATGCTTGAAAGTCCTCTATTCCACTGAATGACCATATTTTCCCCTGAAACAAAATACTCAGTTTTGCTGGGTAAGTGACCCTTGGGTTCATTCCCAGCTCTTTTGCCCTCTGGAATATCATATTCCATGCCCTCAATCCCTCAGTGTAGAAGCTGCCAGGTCCTGTGCTATTCTGATTGTGTTTCCACAATATTGAAATTGTTTCTTCCTGGCTGCTTGTAGTATTTTCTCCTTGATCTGGGGATTCTGGAACCTGGCTATAATATTCCTGGGAGTTTTCTTTTGGGATCTTTTTCAGGAGGTTATCAGTGGATTCTTTCAACCTCTATTTTGCCCTCTGGATCTAAAACATCAGGGCAATTTTCCTTGAGAATTTCTTGAAGGGTGATTTCTAGGTTCTTTCTTTGATCATGGCTTTCAGGTAGTCCAATAATTTTTAAATTATCTCTCCTGGATCCATTTTCCAGGTCAATGGTTTTTCCCATGAGATATTTCACATTGCCTTCTAATCTTTCATTTGTTTGGATCTGCTTAACAGCATCTTGATTTCTCATAAAGTCATTAGCCTCCATTTGCTCCAGTCTAACTCTGAAGGAATGAATCTCCTCAATGAACTTTTGAGATTCTTTTTCCATCTGGCAAATTCGACTTTTTAAGGCATTCTTCTCCTCATTGCCCTTTTGGGCCTCCTTTGACATTTGAGTTAGTCTATTTTTTAAGGTGTTGTTTTCCTCAGTCAGGCTGTTGACCCTCATTTCATACTTTCCTGCATCCTTCTCATTTCTCTTCCAATTTTTCCTCCACTTCTCTTATTTGATTTTTAAAGTCCTTCTTAAGGTCCTCTATGGCCTGCAACCCGCTCATGTTTTCCCCTGGGGCTTTTGGAGCAGGACTTCTGACCTCACAGTCCTTTTCCCACTCTATGCCCCCAAAATAGGAGTCTAGGGTTTCATTTTTCTGTTTCCTTTGCCTTGGCATGTTGCCACTTAATTACTTGACTTTTGGGCTTGTTGCCACACTATGGCTTTAAGGCCAGATAGAGGAATTTTCTTCCTGAACGTGTGGGGGGCAACTTCCGTTTCTGTCAAGCTGTAAACCCACCCACGACTTCCACCCTAGATCACAATCCAGATCCAGGGAGGTTAAAGCAAGAGTGATTACCCCCCAAGACTGATTGTTGGATCTCCCTACAGCTCGCAGGCCAGGAGCTGGAGCTGCCTCTGAAAACTACAAAATGGCGTGTGTCCTCAGCGGCTTCTAGCCCCCAGGAGAGGGACCCGATGCATTCCCCAAATACTGGTCCCAAAGTCCATAGGACACTAACCTCTTACTTTGTCCTAGGCATGTCTATGTTGATAATTCTGGAGTCGCCACAGTTGCTGGTGTTCTGGGGTCTCTCTAGCCAGCTGCTGGCCCTGCCGCCCTGGGGCTAAAACCTCGGCTTACCGGGACCTGGGCTCTGCTCGGCTCGGCTCCCTGCGCTCTCTGCACGCTGTGAGCTACCGGCTCACAGAGTGCTGTGCTGGTTCTTCCTGCAGGGCTGCTGGGCTGTCCTCAGCAGGAGGTTAGCTTCTCTTTGTCGTTCTGTGGGTGCTGGGGCTCCAGAAGTTGTTCAGAGTCCCCTTTTACATAGTTTGGGGGGAATCTGGGGGCAGAGTGGCTTGGATGAGCTGTTTCTACTCCGCCATCTTGGCTCCGCCTCCCTATATGTATTCTTCATATGTATATCATATCTATTTTGTGTATATGAAATTTTATATATATATATATATACATATATATATATACATATATATATATATATAGTACACTACTGTTTATATATTTTTTATCGTTATATGTACAGACTTGTGAAAGTGAAGACTCTGGACTTATTCTTTCAAAACAAAAAAAGATTTTATCTTTTCTTTAGTATTCTAGGGGCACCCTAGGGTTTGGAGGTATCTTTCTCTATTGACTTATGCCCTCATTTCAATGTAGTACCAACACTGTTAACTGTTGCTGATGAATGGCCTATTTCATTTATCCCTTCTATGAAGGGGAAAATGCTTCAAAGATAAAGCAAGAACAGAAATACAAACATGTCTTGCCCATGCCTGGAGACTGTCTCTCAGACTGAACTCAGTGTCTACATAACATTCGCTCCACCAAGTTCATGTCCAAACGTAGCATAATGACTGGGTGAATCTGAGTCTCTGTTTGGGTCCTGAAGATTGTCCCTCCGAGCCTTAATGCTGAACCATTTGTCTGCAATGACAGGCTCCTTAGATCATATGTATCTCTAATCTCCTTTATTTAGAAGTGGGAAAGACTGGACATAGCAGGGACAGACACAGCGGAAGAGCTTCCTGCTGTTGGCTTCATCTTGGCTCCAGATGAGAAAGAGCCTGAGGCCTTTGGGACACCAGGAGACACTTAGCCATTTGTTTTTCTCCAACATCAGCAGGACTAGAAAGATTCTTCACTGAGAGACTGACCCTGGATGGACTGCTGCTATCTTGAAAGCAGCTCTGGGTCTATACTTATCAAAGAGACTCCTCTCCATCATGTGATTAGTAAAGTCAAATCAGCTAGAGAATGCCTATGCATGCTTCTGATCTCTCCAAAGCTCTTCCATTATACATCATCATGCCATTCCAAAAGCAGAAATCTTCCATGTAAGGGAAGACCCCCTCCTATTTCATAATATTTGCATGTATTTATGTAAATATATATTATATTTATGCACACATACATGCATATATTGGCCCAATAGCTCTGTTCCTCTAAATCTGGCTTCTCAAAAGCCTGACTGTGTCCTATAATTGGGGTTTTAAAATTTTATGAATGCATAATTTTTCATTTCAAAGAGATTTCATTTTAAGGATATAGCCTATATTTGGACCAAGGTGACATATGTATATTTCTACTGTATAACATATGTATCCCTCCATACCTTGGTGCTATATACTCTTACTAGTATGGATACAGGAATACCTCAGAGATTCTAGACCAATGCAATGAAGCAAATACTACAACCGAGTGAGTCACATGAATCTTTTGGTTTCCTGGTGTGTATAAAAGTTATTTTTACATTATATTAAGTGTGCCATAGTATTATGTCTAAAAAAATGAGCCCACCTTAATTAAAAATACTTTACTGCTAAAAATTGCTATCCATCTTCTGAGCCTTCAGTGAGCCATTATCTTTTTGCTGTGTGGAGGGTCTTGCCTCAATGTTGATAGCTGTTGACTGATCAGGGTGAAGGTTGGGGCGGTGGTGACAATTTCTTAAAATAAGACAATGAAAATTTGCTGCATGGTTTGATTTTTCCTTTCACTTGGACACTTACAGGCCATTGTAAGCTTATTAACTGGTCTAATTTCAATGTTGTTGCATCTCAGAGAATAGGGACTCCTGAGGAGAGGAAGCAAGATGGGTAAATGACCAGGGTGGTGGAACAGTCAGAATGCATACATATAACACTTACCGATTAAGTTTGCCATCTTATATGGGTACAGTTTGTGGTGCTCCAAAGCAATTACAAAAATAACCTCAAAGATCACAGATTACCATTACAGATATAATAATAATGAAAATGCTTGAAATATTGTAAGAATGACCCAAATGGGACACAGAGACATGATGTGAGCATGTGCTGTTAGAAAAATGGCCCTGATAGACTTGTTCCATGCAGTGTAGCCACAAACCTTCAATTTGTAAAAACAAAAACAAAACCCAAGCAAAATAAGACACCACAGGATTTGTGAAAGGCAAAGAAGCAACCAATCCCAGCACTCTGAACATGGAATCCTTGCCCATGTTTTTTCATAAATCCTCCACTGAGGATTCACCAGCGCTGCCTTCTTTGTTTTTCAATAATACTTTATTTTCTCCCAATTATATGCAAAACAGTTTAAGCGTTCTTTTAAAAAAAAAAAGTTTTGAGTTTCAAGTTCTATCTGCCTTCCCCTCCCCACCCTGAGATGGTAAGCAATCTGATATAGGTGCAGTCGTGTAAAACATTTCAATAGAATTATTTTGTTTTTGAAACATTTCATTGAGCTGTTCATCTGTTACCCTTTGTTCTTTTTAAATCACTGGCTCACTTGCTTTTTCTCAGCACACATTTCTTGGGTGACATCCTTTTAAGCCACTTCTTAGCACTGGAAGATGGTAGAACTTGCTTACATACACCATGTTTGTAATTTTGATTTTTTGAGGTTGTGGGATTTAATGATTCATACCCTAATGTAGCCATACCCTACACAGCCTTATGCACATAGCTATATATATATATATATATATATATATATATATATATATATATACACAAAGACCACATATGTCTGTCTATCTATATCTATTTATATTTATCTATCTATCTCTATCTATCTATCTATCTATCTATCTATCTATCTATCTCTATCTCTTTATCTCTCTATCTGTCTGTCTGTCTATCTAGTGTCAAGTCAGTCAGTCAGCTAGTATTTAAGTCAACTAGTATTTGACTTAATACGAATACTTTGATCCATATGTACAATGGACCAGGCATAGTTTTTGTTCTCAACGTGCCCACAATTGAATGGGGGAGACAACATGTAAATAATTATGTGCAAACAAGGTAATTTCATGGGGAGGTCAATTGCAAAAGGCTTCTTGCAGAAGGTGGGACTTTAGCTGAGATTTGAAGAAAGACAGGGAAATGAGAAGGTGAAGATAAAGAATGAGAATTTCCATGCATGGGGGATAGCCAGTGAAAGCACTTGGAACAGCTAGTGTATAATATGTGTACTTGTCTGTTACTTTTGAATGGTACACAGGATTGGGTGACATCCATTGGGTTGAATGGCAATAGTAATTGTTTCTCTTTTGACCACCAACCCTTAGGGTCTTCCCCATCTAGTTTGATTTTTTTTTTTTAATTAAAGGGACCATCTCTTGTCTCACTTCTTTTTTTTTTTCCTTGCTTTTTGGAGGGCAGTTGGGGTTAAGTAACTTGCCCAAGGTCACACGGCTAGGTTTTTGTTTTGTGTGTGTGTTAAGTGTCTGAGGCCGGATCCGAACTCAGGTCCTTATGACTACAGGGCCAGACCTCTACTCACTGCGCCACCTAGCCGCCCCCTTGCCTCACTTCTTTAAGAGGCTTATTCACTGAATGGGTGTTACCTCACTCAAAGTGAGAACCTGAAAAGGCCTTAGCCTAAAAGGGCCAGGGTCTCCCATTGCATCCTGGGTCATCTCCAGTCATCCCGATGAATATCTTGCCACAGGACCCAGATGGCTCTGGAGGAGAAAGTGAGGCTGGTGACCTTGCACAGCCCTTCCTCACTCAAATTCAAGTTACTGCAAGTCATGTCATCATCTCCCTGATGTCATGGTCCTTTTAGAAAATGAAGGACAAACCCAATAACAACAGGATTGGATGATTGGCCATGAAGGCTGGGGCTAGCAGGGTGTGGAATCAATTGAGATCCATGAGGCAGGGATAAGTTAGACTATTCCAGGAGCAACATGAATCTTGATTGCTCTTAATGCACACAAATGTCAGAAAAGACAAAAGGATAGAGAAGAGAGGGCTGACCTTTGAATCTTGAACTGGGATTGAATCTTGGGTCTGACACTAGCTGTTTCATCATGGAAAAATCATATAAACTTCCTGAGCTTCAGTTTTCTTGTGTATAAAATGGAGCTAATAATACTTGTATAGTACAAAAATTATGAAATTATATTTGGAATAGTAAGTTATGGCTTAGAGTCAACTTATCATTAACACTACCTGCTTAGCAAGGTCCTTGTACTTTATAAACCTTAAAACCCTATGTAAATGTGAGTTTTGTTCTAATTACTACAAGTCTATGCTCAGGGCTATGGTGTTTGCTCTAGGGAGAACACAGCAGTATCACATGAATCCCAGCTGCATATATACCTCTTTTGATTCTAGGTTCTAATCGGAGAAAGGATCAGCAATTTATAGCAGCTTTCTTGCTTCCTTTGGAAGGATCTCTTTACCCTCTCATTTTATATTTGGGCAGGTGACACAGTCCTGGTGAGAAAAATACTCAGCATGTACTATTTAATCAAATATTAACTAATGTATAATGTTATAGGTAACAGATGGGCCTGTATAGGTTCTGTCTTTGTGGGTCAGGCAATATGACATGGGGGAAAGCACATCAAGTCTGAGGCTAAAAGACCTTGGTTCGAAGGCTAATTCTACCACTTACCACAATGTAATCTTGGGTCAGTGACTTCAGCTTACTTGGCGTCAGCTTTCTCCTCTATAAAAGGATGGGATTGAGTTAGATAAAGAGTTCTTTTTTTAAAAAAATGCTTATTTTCAGTTTTCAACATTCATTTCCACAAGATTTTGAGTTACAAATTTTCTCCCTGTCTTTCCCCTACCCCCACCCCCAAATAGCAAGCCTATTGAATACCCCTCCCCCCAATCTGCTCTCTCTTATATCCTCCCCCATCCTCCCTCTGACTTTCTAGTAGGCCAAGATGGATTTCTATACCCCGGTACCTGTATATCTTATTTCACAGTTGCATGTAAAAAACAATTTTTTAAACATTTGTTTTTAAAACTTTGATTTCCAGATTCTTTCCCTTCTTCCCTTGTCACCCACCCCTACTGGGAAGATAAGCGATTTGATATAGGTTGTACCTGTGTAGTTACACAAAATATTTCCACAGTAGTTATGTTGTCAAAGACTAACTATATTTCCCTCTATCCTATCCTGCCCCCCCCCCACTTTTTCTATTTACTACTTTGACCCTGTTCCTTTTCAAAAGCGTGTGCTTCTAACTATCCTCCCCCCCACATCTGCCCTCCCTTCTATCATTGCACCTCTTACCCCCTTCCCCCCTACTTTCCTGTAGGGTAAAATACCCAATTGAGTGTGTATGTTATTCTCTTCCTTAAACCAAATTCATTGAGAGCAAGGTTGACCTATTCCCTTTTGCCTTCCTGTTCTTCCCCTCCATTGTAACAGTTTTCTCTTGCCTCTTTTGTATGAGATAATTTACCCTATTCTATCTCTCCCTATCTCCTCTCATATTCCTCTCTCACCTCTTAATTTTATTTTTTTAGATTTCATTCCTTCCTATTCAACTAATCCTGTGCCCTCTATGTGTACCTGTACACATATATATATGCACACTCACACACATATACCCTCCTATATAAACATATAAACACACACACACACACACACACACACACACACACACACACACACATATTCCCTTCTACTATCCTCATACTGAGAAAAGTCTCACAAGTTAAAATGATCATTTTTCCATTTAGGAATGTAAATAGTTCATCTTTAATAAGTTCTTTATGATTTCTTTTTCCTGTTTACCTTCTCATGCTTCACTTGTATTTGAAAGTCAAATGTTCTGTTCAGCTCTACTTTTTTCATTAAGAATGCTTGAAAATCCTCTATTTCATTGAATGATCATATTTTCCTCTGAAACATTATATTCAGTTTTGCTGTGTGGGTGATTCTTGGTTTTAATCCTAGCTCCTTTGACCTCTGGAATATCATATTCCAAGCCCTTCAATCCCTTAATGTAGAAGCTGCTAGATCTTGTGTCACCCTGATTGTGTTTCTACAATACTCAAATTGTTTCTTCCTGGCTGCATGTAATATTTTCTCCTTGACCTGGGAACTCTGGAATTTATCTATAATATTCCTAGGAGTTTTCTTTTTGGAATCTTTTTTCAAGAGGTGATCAGTTAATTCTTTCAATTCCTATTTTGCCCTCTGGTTCTAGAATATCAGGATTTTCCTTGAGAAGAATTTGTCGAATAATGATTTTTAGATTCTTTTTTTGATCATGGCTTTCAGGTAGTCCAATAATTTTAAAATAAACTCTCCTGGATCTATTTTCCAGGTCAGTGGTTTTTCCAGGGAGATCTTTCACATTGCCTTCTATATTTTTCATTTGTTTGGATCTATTTTGTAGTATATTGATTTCTCATAAAGTCATAAGCTTCCATTTGCTCCAATCTAATTTTGAAGGAATTATTTTTTTCAGTGAGTTTTTGAAATTCCTTTTCCATCTGGCAAATTCAGCTTTTTAATGCATTCTTCTTCTCATTGGCTTTTTGAGCCTCTTTTGCCTTTTGAATTAGTCTAATTTTTAGGGTGATGTTGTCTTCAGAATTTTTGGGGTCTCCTTCAGCAGGCTGTTGCCTTGCTTTTCCTAATTTTCTCGCATCTTTCTCATTTCTCTTCCCAATTTTTTCTCCACTTCTCTTACTTGATTTTTAAAATCCTTCTTGGGCTCTTCCATGGCCTGTAACCAGCTCATGTTTTTCTTGGAAGCTTTTGATGCAAGAGTTCTGACTTTGTTATCTCCCTCCCATTCCATGCTTTGATCTTTTTTGTCCACAAAAAAGGATTCTGTGGGCTGATAGCATGTCCTCTGCTTGCTCATCTTGCCAGCCAATTACTTGACTTTTGAGCTCTTTGCCACAGTAGAACCCTGCTTCCAGAATGGAGAGAGATTTGTCCCAAATCACTGTGGTTTTCCAAATGTTGTCAGATGTCTGAGGAGGGTGCCCTCTCTACAGACACTACACTGGCACACTGGCATTTCACACCCCAGGACCACTGCCCAAAATAGTAACCCAGATCCAGGGAGGTTAAAGCAAGAGCACTTACTCTCTGAATGGTTGCTTGGTACCCCTACGATCTGCAGGCCAGGAGTTCTGGAAGCAGCCATGTGGCAATGGCTGCAGTTGTCACACCTCCGCCACCTCTTGCCCTGGGGGCAGGGGATGGACTGGGCTTTTAGGTCAAATGGTTCCAGCAGAGTTCTCCACTGACCTTTTTTTCTCTTTGGTGTTTATGGGTTGAGAAATCTGGAAACCACCACAGCTGCTGGTGATTCACTCTCCTGATGTCTGCTCCAGCTGCCACTGGTCAGGGCCACCTGGGGCCAGAACCATGCAGCCTGCCAGGACTGCCTTCTGCTTCCAAAGCACTGAGATAGACCCTTCCTGTCAGCCTGCTGAGCTGCCTTCAGCAGGAGATTTGTTTCTCTCTGTAGCTTTGTGGGTTCTGTAGCTCTAAAATTTGTTTAGAGTCATTTTTTAACATGTATAGGAAATGATTGGAGCCAGAGCCCAGGCCAAATTTGTGCTTCTACTCCATCATCTTGGCTCCACCCTAGATTAAGAATTCTTTTATTCATTCATTCGTTTGTTTGTTTATTTATTTATTTTAAGAAGTGCTTTATTAATTTCTAGTTTACATCATTCATTTCCACCAGATTTTGAGTTACAATTTTTCCCCCATTTTTCCCCTACCCACCACCCCAAAATAGCAGTCCCACAAGATATCCCCTCATCCAATCTGCTCTCTCCCATATCTTCTCCCATACCCCCTTTGACTTTACCATTAGGGCGAGGTGAGTCTCTATGCCCCAATGCCTGAACATTTTATCTCCCAATTACATGCAAAATAGTATTAATAATAGTATTTATATATATTTGAAACATTTAATTTTAAAACTTCCAATTTCAGATCCATTCCCTTTCTCCCTTGTCACCCACTCCCTCTGGGAAGATAGGCAATTCAGTATGTGTTGTACATGTATAGCTATGCAAAACATTACCATAGTAGATATATTGTAAAAGACTGCTAATAATTCCCTCCCACCCATCCCACCCCCCCACCAGGCCATTCCCTACTTTGATCCTGTCCCTCTTCAATAGTAGGTACTTCCAACCTCCCCTCCCCCCAGAAGGCCCTCCTCTCCAACATCTCCCCTCTCATCCCCCTTCCCCCTACTCTCCAGCAGGGTGAGATATCCCATTTAGTATGTATGTCACTCTCTCCCTGAGCCAGATTCAATGAGAATATGGTTTTGCCTTTTTGCCTTCCTGTTCTTCCCCTCCCCTGCAGCCACTTCCCCTTGCCTCTTCTACATGAGATAGTTTACCCTACCCTGTCTCTCCCCATCTCCTCTTGCCACTTTCCTCTCTCACCTCATAACTTCACCCCTTAAGTATCATCCCTTCCCACTAAATTCAACCTGTGCCCTCTATCCATGTATAACTGTAAACATATATACACACATTCACATATGTATTCATATGCCCATATACTCTTCTTCCATTATTTTCATACTGAGAAAGGTTTCATCAGTCAGAGTTATTGTTTTTCCATGTAGGAATGTAAATAGTTCAACTTTGATAAGTTCCTTTTGATTTCTTTTCCCTGATTACCTTCTCAGGCATCTCTTGCTTCTTGTGACTGGATGTCAAATTTTCTATTCAACTCTGGTTTTTCCTCAAGAATGCTTGAAAGTCCTCTATTCCACTGAATGACCATATTTTCCCCTGAAACAAAATACTCAGTTTTGCTGGATAGGTGACCCTTGGGTTCATTCCCAGTTCTTTTGCCCTCTGGAATATCATATTCCATGCCCTTCAATCCCTCAGTGTAGAAGCTGCCAGGTCCTGGGCTATTCTGATTGTGTTACCACAATATTGAAATTGTTTCTTCCTGGCTGCTTGAAGTATTTTCTCCTTGATCTGGGGATTCTGGAACCTGGCTATAATATTCCTGGGAGTTTCCTTTTTGGGATCTTTTCCAGGAGGTGACTGTGGATTCTTTCAACCTCTATTTTGCCCTCTGGATCTAAAACATCAGGGCAATTTTCCTTGAGAATTTCTTGAAGGGTGATTTCTAGGTTCTTTCCTTGATCATGGCTTTCAGGTAGTCCAATAATTTTTAAATTGTCTCTCCTGGATCTATTCTCCAGGTCAATGGTTTTTCCCATGAGATATTTCACATTGCCTTCTAATCTTTCATTTGTTTTGATCTGCTTAACAGCATCTTGATTTCTCATAAAGTCATTAGCTTCCATTTGCTCCAGTCTAACTCTGAAGGAATGAATCTCCTCAGTGAACTTCTGAGATTCTTTTTCCATCTGGCAAATTTGGCTTTTTAAGGCATTCTTCTCCTCATTGCCCTTTTGGGCCTCCTTTGCCATTTGAGTCAGTCTACTTTTTAGGGTGTTATTTTCTTCAGTCAGGCTGTTGACTCATTTCATACTTTTCCTGCATCCTTCTCATTTCTCTTCCTAATTTTTCCTCCACTTCTCTTATCTCCTTCTTAAGGTCCTCTATGGACTGTAACCCGCTCATATTTTCATTTGGGGCTTTTGGTGCAGGAATTCTGACCTCACAGTCCTCCTCCTGTTCCATGCTTTGATCCTCTTTGCCCCCAAAATAGGAGTCTAATGTTGCATTTTTCTGTTTATTTTGTTTCCTTTGCCTAGGCATGTTGCCACTTAATTACTTGACTTTTGGGCTTGCTGCCACAGTAGGACTCTGCCACCAGACAGGGGAGCTTCCATCTTGATCATTGGGGTCTTCACAACTTCCGGTTCTGGCAAGTTGGATGCCCACCCCAGACCTCCCCCCAGATCACAATCCAGATCCAAGCAGGTTAAAGCAAGAGCGATTAACCTCCAAGACTGATTGCTGGATCTCCCTACAGTTCACAGGCCAGGAGCTGATGCTGCCACTGAAGCTGCAAAATGGTGAGTGTCTCCTTAGCAGTTTCTAGCCCCCAGGGGAGGAAGCCGACACATTCCCCAAATACTGGTCCCAAAGTCCATAGGGCACTAACCTCTTACTTTGTC